>PVIC010037346.1:0-18135 GCA_004025085.1 Thryonomys swinderianus | reverse complement strand
AGTGGTTCCGGTGCCTGCCTTGCAAGCGCAAGGTCCTGAGTTTGATCCCCGGTAACCACATATAATGTTGGGCGTACCAACAGTCAACACCGCATACCACAATGCCAGACGTGGTGGCTCACGCCTATAATCCCAGCACTCAGGAGGCAGAGACAGGAGGATTGCTGAGTTCGCGGAGGCTTGCCTGGGCACCATAGTGAGCTTAGGGCCAGCCTGAACTACAACGCGAGACCCTGCCTCAAAAAAGCAAAAAAAAAAAAGCAGAGGCAGGATTTTGTGAGTTTGAGGCTTGCCTGGGCTACATAGTGAGTTCAGAGTCAGCCTGAACCACAAGTGAGACCCTGTCTCAAAAAACTAAAAAAAAAGTGTTTAACCTGAATCTAATCATGAGCAAGTAAGAAGACAAATCCAGAATGAGATATTCCTTAAGACTTCAAAACTAACAACGTCATTAAAATTTTCTTTTAAAAATCAAGGTATCGGATCGCAGAGTTTTAGCTCAATAGTTCCAGCACCTCCCTAGCAAGCTCAAAATCCTGAGTTCGATTTCTAGTAACCACATACAACACTGGGTGTGGTGACTCACGCCCACCAGCAATCAGTACCACATACCACAATGCCAGGTCATGCCTGTAATCCCAGCACTCGGGAGGCAGAGGCCGGAGGATTGCTGAGTTTGAGGTTTGCCTGGGCTACATAGTGAGTTTAGGGCCAGCCTGAACTACAAAGTGAGACTCCATCTCAAAAAAAATAAAATAAAAATCAAGGTATCTAGGACTGGGGATTTAGCTCAGTGGTGCCACTCTCCTCCATGCAAGTATAAAGTTCTGAATTCAATTCCTAGTACCAAAAGAAAAAGAAAAGATGGAACGTAATGAGGGGTAAGAATAAATGATTCCCAAAAAAAAGAAAAAGAAAAATCAAGACATCTATCTAGATTAAAAAGACATAATAACTAAGTAAAATGAATGTTCCTTGACCAAAAAAAATATTTTTTTTCCAAAAAAAATTTTAAAGGCCATGGATTTGGCTCATTGGTTCTGGTGTGTGCCTTGGAAGTGCAAGGTCCCGAGTTCATCCCCTATAACCACATACAACAATACCAGGTGTGATGACTCACAACCACCAGCAATCAGTACCACACACCACAATGCCAGCATGGCACCTCATGCGTGTAATCCCAGCATTCAAGAGGCAGAGGCAGGAGGATTGCTGAGTTCGAGGCTTGCCTGGGCTACATAGCGAGCTCAGGGTCAGCCTGAACTACAAAGCAAGACCCTGGGTTCATAGAAAAAAAAAAATTTTTTAAGAACTATAGGGCCGGAGGGTTAGCTCAGTGGTTCCGGCGCCTGCCTCGCAAGCACAAGGTCCTGAGTTCAATCCCCGTTAACCACATATAATGTTGGGCATACCAACAATCAACATCGCATACCACAGTGCCGGACGTGGTGGCTCACGCCTGTAATCCCAGCACTCGGGAGGCAGAGACAGGAGGATTGCTGAGTTCGCGGCGGCTTGCCTGGGCACCATAGTGAGCTCAGGGCCAGCCTGAACTACAAAGCAAGACCCTGTCTCAAAAAGCAAAAAAAAAAAAAAGAGAGAACTATACAGGACATTAATGGAGTAACATATTAGGTTAAATGATATCATTACTACATTTTTCAGGTGTGGTAACAGTGTAGTCATTTTGCAGGAAAACATCTTATCTCTGAAAATTCATGCTGAAGTATTTCCAAGTGAAGTGTTTAGATTCTGTAACTTACTTTCAAAAGATTAAGTAGCTAGGTAGACAGACAGAAAAACCAGTGTCACAAAATGTTAACAAATGACAAATCTGGGTCAGTAATAAAGCATGTATGGTGATAGTGCCTGCAGCACTATCAGGTGTGACAAGATAAGAGGTAAGCCTCAGAGAGAAGAGGTTTAGGAAGATGCTTCAAAGAGAGCTGCAGGAGGTTGGGCCATGATCCTGCCCTGGGATGGATGGGTCACACAGGTCAGGCAGACACAGCCTAGAATGGTGCACCACCAAAACAGAGCCAGACCCCAGGAAGCAGCCCTGCTGGGAGCCGAGACAAAGGAAATGGCCAGCCCAGAAGGACACCAACACGATAGCTCTTGGCCAGGGTAGGGACCTGGACTCCTCACCACCAGACCAGCTGTGGCAGGAAACCTCGTCTGGCCCCAGGCCCATCTAAACCCCCAAACAGCCCTTGAGGGATGACAGCCTGAGTGTATCCTCCCTTTCGAGGAGCCAGGCTAAATATGGAGCCTCAGACATAAGATGCCGCTCAAAACAGATTTTCCTGGAAAAGACCATCTGGCAATGGAAGTCTAGAGCATTGTCTGTCACGAGAGGCGGTGCAGATCTCCTGCAAACTAATGTCCGGAAGGGGAATGCTTTCATCCCACTTCTCTAGCAGACCCCAGTTCAGTCCCTCAGTTTCCCCAAGGTCACCCCATGGCCCAGATAAAAGATGCACTCTGGCCCATCACTCTCCTAAGCTGAAATCTTCAAGGGAGAAGGGGAACACAGGTCTGAACATCAGAAAATTCTTCACCGACAAAAATCCTGCCTCTGCCACTTTCTAACCAAGTGACTGTGAACAAGCAACTTCTCCCTGAGCTCTTGCATCCTCTCCACAAAAGGGAAGGAATGGCAGCACCACTGTCTAAAGGTCGGGGGAGAGCATCTAGCACAGTGGTGCTGCTAATAGATAGCAGACGGAGCCGGGAGGTGGAACCCCTAGCCCCTTGCTCAGTCCCGCCAAGAGCAGGAAGTCAGTCACTCTTTCACCTGGTCTTCCCCTCCCTTCTGGAAAGACCTGGGAGGCACCTGGGTCAGGTCTTCTGTAGCATCATGCACCCTATAACCAGGAAAAACAGCAAGAGGGGGCCTCTCAGCCTGGCACAGAACAATCCTGGGGCCTCAAGGTGCCAATCACCCCAACACCCAGACTTCAACTTTCCAGGGGCCTACTGGGGGAGGCCTTTTAAGGACATCCTGTCACCCCTCCAACTTTAGCGCTCCCTACCACCCACCTACTCACCTCAACCAATGGAACCCCTCTGAGGGAGGGTTCTGGCTGCATGCTGGGGGCCTGCCATGTTCTACCAGGACGAAACACTGCAGAAGCCCCACTCAAAAATCACTATCTCTACGACAGAGCAGGAGAAAGGAGCTTCAGGAGGACCCTTTCCTCCTCTACCAATGTGCAGTGGGCCTGAAAGGGCTGCTGGCCATGTTACTGACTCGGAGAACTCATGGCTTCTAACCTCCCAGGAGAGGGAGTGGAAGGACCGTGTCTACCCAGGGTCAGGGGTTGGCCTTGCAAGTGGTGGACGTGCCTCACTCCGTGTCCTGTAAGCTGTCTATGGCTGCATTAAACAGCTTTTGTCTCCAAGATGTGGAAGGAGCTAGGGAACCCAGGAGAATCCAGACACACCTCTCCTCAGAGCAAGCTGCCCACCTGCACTGAGCAAAAGGAGCCTCTTCCTGGTCCTTAGCCTGCCTGCAGTTGGGCCCTCTTCCATTGTGACTGCTGCATCTGCCCCTAGTTCTCTTCCTGCACCCCACAGATGGCCCCAAGACAAAGAGGTGGGCAGCAGGCAGCGCCCCCCAGGCCTGTGCAGAAACAATACCCCAGTGCTCCTTCCAGGGAGACCTCAGATTCTCCAGAAACAGCAGAAGTCTGGATACCTCCTCCTAGGAGGGGGCCAACTGGTCAGGCTGGGCCCCACATCTGGACACCTGACCAGCCAACCCCAGCAGCCTGCTCCACGGCCCCCTCCCTCGCTGCTGCCGGCACAGCCATTATGTGTTTCCCGGCCTTGCCAGCTGCCTGCCACGCCCCCACGCTGGCCCCTGCTCTAGCGGTGGAGCCAGCCAGCCCGGAGGCCTGGCCACCAAGCCTGGCTGTCAAAGTTGGGAAACTGGAAACAGAAATAAATCCTCAAAGCTGCTCTGTGGTGAAGGTGGCCCCAGCACTCAACGCCCAGAGCTTGGGCCACCAAACTGCCACTGGCGGGCACACCTTCACCGCACACATTCACACTCGGGTTATACAAAAGGGGGAGGGGGATCGGGAGCCAGAGCCCAGGAGACAATTGGGCTGGCCGTTCCTGACGCTCTTCGCAGGCCTGCTCTCCCTGGGCCAGACCCGGCCATCTCGGGCTTCCTCTCGCAGCCCTATCTCCATGACAACCGTATCCTTCGGATGCTCCCGCCGCCGCGGAATTGATCTCAAAACGTAGCTTTGTTAGCAGACCCCAGCGAGCACAGAGGGCGGAGGGCGGCTTCTTGCCACCCTACGCAAGTCCCTCTGCCCACACCGGGACCCCTGACGGTTCCCAGCCCGGCCTCGGAGGGGAGGGGCGGGGTCCCGGAGCGCGGGCCCTGGGGACCCGCCGGCCCGCGCCCCACTCACCGCTCCAGTCCCCACGCTGGGTCCGGCGTCTCACGTTGGGGCCATGCGGAGGCCGCCCTCGGACTGGCCGAGCCGCCCGCCGCCTTCCCAGCCCGGCGCGCGCCTGTCCCTTCAGGTGGCGGAGCCGCGGCTGTGGAGAAGTCGAGCGGGAGGGGCACTGCCGGCAGGAGGGAGGGGACGAGCCCGAGGAGGCAGGAGGAGGAGTGGGAGGACGGGAGGCGGGGCTCGGCGCGCGGAGGAGGGCGCAGCGGACCCCAGCGGGTCTTCGCGGCGCCCGGGCCCCAGCGCGCGACCTTGGCCCTGGCCCGCGGGAGGTGCCGGCCCGGCCCGGCCCCGCCCCTCCCCGCCCCGCCCCACCCCGCCGGGCCTGGAGCCGGGGAGGCAGCACCGAGAGGTCCGCCCTCCCGCCCGCCCTCTGCCCCTAGGCGGCCCCGCCCCAGCCCCAGCACCGCCCCCTTCAGGTGAGGGCTGGGCCTAGTCCTCCCGCGGCCGGTTGGTCTCGCTCCTGCCCTCCAGTCCCAACGCACACCCCAAACACACCGCCACCTGGACATCAGAGCAGGGGAGGGGCAGGGGTGCAAAGGCAAGGTGGGGTCTCAGACAAGCCTGAACCTAAGACCCGCAGGGGTGCAGCCAGCCCCATGCTATGGTGGAAGGAGGGGAGATGGGACCAAGCCAGACCCCGCAGGAGAGAAGGAGACCCTGAGCCGGGAGGGAGGAGGGAAGTGAGCAGAAGGACCAACCAAGCACGCCATGTCCCAGCGCCCGGTCAAGAAAGGCTACCTTAGGCAGGTAAAAAGATGGCCAAGAAAGTGCTGGGGACTGTGGAACGGCCTCCCAAGGTCCCTGCCTCACAGCCGTCCTCTTGGGCCAGTCGTGACCTTCAAGCCCTCCCCTGGGTCCGGGGCTCTCCTCCAAAGAGGGCTGACCTGCTGTACTTGGGCTACACGCTAAGAAGAATTCCCTGGCAGTGGGGACCTACCCAAATGAGATCCCATCTCCCAGAGGAGTAGGCTCTACCTTAGTCAAGGCACTTTAAGGACCACGAGGGCGAGGGTGGCAGGGAGCGACCCAAGAGCCTGAGGAGAGAAAGCAGGTCAGCCAGGCCCGGCCTGTGGAGGCTGCTTTCCATTTCTGTCCTTCTACTCTAGCCCTCAGGGGCTGTTCACCATGCCCAGCTCAGCTCACATCCTGTTCCACGCGCTGCCTGCTGGGGTCTTGATCCTGCTGTACTCAGTGAATTTCTGCTCAACCCTCACACCCTCCCTTAAATGCCCCTTCTTCCACGAAGCTTTCTCTGCTCTGCTTCACACCCCACACACACATTTAGGGATTCTCTTTTTAGGAAACACCATCAGGATTTGCTGAACTGTGAAGGATGTGTGAGCTATTCAGTGGCATCCGAGCTGCAGTCTCCCAGCCTCAGGCTGGGCATTAGCCTCAGCTGAGGTCTCATTGACTGTGGGGCATCCTCTGTTAAGTGAGCATCTACTATGTGCCAGTGTCCACACTGAGTGCTTCTCAAGAGCCATATTTGGTCCTCAACACAATCCTACAGCCGATTTTACAGATAAAAAAGCAGGAGGCTCTAAGAGTCGGACACTCAAGGGCCTGGGCAGTCTGAGCCCGAGGAGCTGCAGGACAGTCAAGAGAGCACTGATGTCACACCCTCACTGCCACCCAACCCCAGACAGGGGCCACTCCTGCTTGAAGGGCACAGAGGGACGCGGCTTCCCTGCCGTCCTGCAGGTGCGGACCAAGGACCAGCCACAACAGGCTCCACACCCCAGGTCATAGCGGGACACTTCTGGGTTTCCATTTGCTCCCTACCCCAAGAGGATGGTAACAGCTCTGTCCCGTGGGGTGGCAGTGGGGACAAGAGGAGCTGATGTGTGCAGTGTGCACCCACACGAGTCCTGACACACGGGGAGCTCCTAGGCCATGGCTTCCAGTTGTCATGGTCAGTCAGTAGCTGAGTGAGTCACTCCCTTCTGGTCACCTGACGGATTCTGAGCCCCCACCCCACTTCCAGTGGTTATTAGAAGGGGAAAACTGATAGGATAGAGGAAGAAAAAGACACCAGCTCTTTATCAAATCCAGCCCAAGCTGGTGCCAGAACCAAGGCTCTGTCATAACGTGCTACTGTCATTCAAAGCTCCAAAAGCCTGCCTCTGCTCTGCCGGCCCTGTGGCCATGGGCAGCCGTGCTGCACCGTGGCCTCACTGTCCCCTCTTGTCTGGTGGAACCAGCACACGTCTCCAGGCCACGTGGGCTCTGAGGGCGAAGACCTTAGGTGCCTTAGCCACAGGGGCAGGGAGCACGGCCACCACTTCCTTTAGCTACCCGCCTCTTGAAAGAGCAGCATCATGTCCCTGCCCCAGCAGCCAAAGCCTTGTGCTCCTTCAGAGGGCCGGCAGTTCTGCGCCCCCCCCCACCTGCCTACCCCCAGGGCTCCCAGGAAGCAGGCACTGAAGTAGGACCAAAGACTCCACACCACACAGGCACACGCTGTCTGGCCACAGAGAGATGCAGGGGGCTGGCTCCCCGGGAGTGTCAGCAACCCAGGTAGGGGCAGCTCCCAGCCTGCCACAGCCTCTGGCCCTGCCAGACCCCACCTCCCAGCCAACCCGGTGCCCACCCAGTGGAGCAGCCCCAGTGTCCAGAGGGGAGGAGAGGCTGGACCCAACCCAGCCCACTGGAGAGCTCATCTGGGCCCAAGGAGGCTTGACTCAGGGACCCTAAAATCCTGCCCATCCAGAGAAGGGGGCAGACAAAGAGTGGCGGCCAGGTAAGGGTTCCCCAGGCCCCAGCCAGCCCACCCCAGCACCTTCTCTGTCCATGGCCCTCTCCTGATTTTCTAGGACACCTCCCCTCACCACCACCACCACCCCACTGACACCATTTCTGGTGGCCTCTGCCCGGGTGCCTTCCCGTGATCGCCCTCCCTGGGCCAGTTCCAGTGATCCCCACCACTCACCATTTCTCTTCTCCACTACAGCAAAAAACTCCTTGAAAAAATTGTCCGCATTCGCTGTCTCTAATTCTCCCTCCGAGGAGCTCCAGTCTAACCCTTATTCCCTGCCCACACACACCCGCCGAGCACAGGAGATCACAGGACATCCGTGTAGGTCAGGCACTGCACAAGGGGACCCGAGCGGCATTGCAGGTGGAAAGGAAGCTTGACGAGCCTGCTTTACTGTCACCCTGCTGTGTGTCCTGGTACAAGGCTGCAGCTGCCCGAGGGGGACATCTTTCTCTTTACAGCACGTATCCACCTCTGCGTCCCCGGGACACCTGAGCAGCCACTCTAAGGTGTGAACAAAATGGGCCGCTGGCAGCGTGGTCCGCAGTGGCTGCCACACCACCAGGCCCCCCTGGGGCAGCACTTGCCACAGGCCCACAAGGCTCCCCCGCCTCGGAGCACTCTCCACCCTGGCTTGGAGACGCCCCAGCCTCCTGGCTGGGCCTCCTGCTCTCCTTTCTAGTTGCATCCCGAAGGTGCAGATGCCCAGGGCTCTGTCCTCTCCACTCCTGGCTCTGAAGCCTTGTGATGGTGCTCAGCAACAGCCCCAAGGTCAGGCCAGAGCCCCCAGGGCCCTCAAGGCTGCCTGAGCGCCCGCTGCCCTGTCCCTCCTGCGATCTTGGCGATCTTGTCGTCACCACCTCCCTTTCTTGAGTCTTACAGCCAGTCCCAGTCCTGCCCGAGCCGCCTGGACCAACACTGTCCCCGCCTAACTGGGCCTCCGCTTCCCACCAGCCCTCCTCCACGCCACTACCCACACGACAGCCGGCAGGATCTGTGAAGTAAGAGTCAGTCACCGCTTTCCCTGCTCAGGGTCATACCAAGTCTTCCCGCTGGCCACCAAGTGCAGCAGAGTCTGGCCCCAACTCCTCCCCAACCCCACGCCCCTGCAGCCACCTGACATCTTGGCCCTCTAACGCCCACCCCAGCACACTCCAACCACAAGGTCTTTACACGGGCAGCCTCCTCTGCCTGAAGCCCTCCTTCCCAGCTGTGGGCATGGCCCACCCCACGCCCTCCAGCTATTGTCCTGACGCTGCCTAAAGTACCACTGCCCCACTGCTCTTCCCAATTCCTTGCTTTCTTTTCCTTTAGGAGCACATTTGTTCTTCCAGTAATGGAAATTGAACCTAGGGGCTTCTCACTGAACTACATAGACTTTTTTTTTATTTTTGAAACAGGACCTCACTAAGTTGCTGAATTACCTTTCTCTCGTTGCTGAGACAAAATACCTCACACCCAAAGTTAAACAGAGAAGGCTTATTTAGCCCACAACTGGCTGGCTCCAAGGCAAGATGGCACATGGCAGAGGGGCACCACAGAAGAGAAAGAGTTCATGGCAGGCAGAAAGTAGCAAAGCACCAAGGGACAACAACAGTATCTTTTTAACCCTTGGTTTCTTTTTTTGTTTTGTTTTGTTTTTTGTTTTTTGAGACAGGGTCTCACTTTGTAGTTCAGGCTGGCTCTGAGCTCACTACATAGCCCAGGTTAGCCTCTAACTCAGCAATCCCCCTGCCTCTGCTTCCCAAGTGCTGAGATTACAGGTGTTTGAGCCACCATGCCCAGCACTGGGATATGTGGTACCCAGGATCAGGATCGAACCTGGGACTTTGTGCTTGCCTAGCAGACACTGGAACCACTGAGTGAAATCCCTGGCCCCCAGCCCTTGTATTCTATGCAGACAGTACTTAAAGCAGGCAGCACTCAAAGCCTTGATCTTAGTGCCCTTGAGCCTAGCATTGCATCATGAAACAATCCCGGTGTCACACACTCTAGATCCAGTCACCTCTGAAAAATCCCCACTTAGGGCCAGTTATTTAGTCCAGCAGCAAAGCGTCTGCCTGGCAAGCACAAGGTCCTGAGTTTGATCCCTAGTACCTAAAAAAAAAAGGTGGGGTGGGGAGGGGAGCTGGGGATTTAGCTCAGTGGTTCTGGCGTCTGCCTTGCAAGTGCAAGGTCATGAGTTCAATCCCCAGTAAGCACATACTACAATGCCTGGTGACTCATGCCCACCAGCAATCAGTACCACACACCACAGTACCAGGCATGGTGGTTTACACCTGTAATCCCAGCACCTGGATTGCAGAGGCAGGAGGATTGCTGTGAGTTCGAGGCTTGCCTGGGCTACATGGTGAGCACAGGGCCAGCTTGAACTACAAACTGAGACCTTGTCTCAAAAGAAGAACAAAAAGGGGCCGGAGATTTAGCTCAAGAGGTACCGCACCCACCTTGGAAGTACAAGGGCTCGAGTTTGATCCCTGATACCACCAAAAAAGAAAAAAAGAAAAAAAACTACAAAAGATTAAAAAAAAAAAAGCCCCACTTATGACTGCATAAGGCTTTGCCAGACATCTAGACACAAGCTATAACAATTGCTAAATTGCCTGGGCTGGGCTTGACCTTGCAGTGCTCCTGCCTCAGCCTCCTAGAGTGCTGGAGTTACAGGGATGCACCCCCATCCCTGGCCACAGTATGTTTATTGCTTTTTCTGGTTACCTGGCTGCCCACCTTCACCACCGTAGCAAGGCCATGAGCTCCACAAAGGTAAGGATTTTGCTCTCACTTCTGCATTGCCTGAGCAGTAGAATAGTGCCTGGTGTAGAGCAGGCAGGACCCCAGAACAGTGATAACTCCGATCCTAACAAGGGGGGCCAGAGGAGTGGGGTCTATGGCAGCAGGAGGTGGGGAGGCCCTGTGCTCCTCTCCGAGCCACTGTTCAGCCCCGAGTCAAAGGCCAGCATATAGTAGGCAGCAGAAGGGGATGAACCAGAGTGAAGAAGTCAGGGCAGATGGCGTGAACCGCCTTCAGGGAGGGGCTGCCCAGCGCCCTGGAGGAGGGGAACAAGGCTGAGGGGAGACCCAACCCTGCGCCAAGCATGAGGCCAGCACTGGTTGGCCACTACAAAGCCCCAGGAAGAGTGCCAGGGACTTGTATGCCCAGAGCCAGCAGGCCACTGGCCCAGGAACAGCAATGTGTGGCCCAGACTTCATCTGAGGGCCTTTGTGGGCCTCCTGCAGTCTGTCCAGAAAGATGCTGGGAACAGCCAGGGTACGATGGGGTGGGCAACCCTGCTTCCTGGGGTCCAGCTGGTCACAGCCTGGGTGACAGGGCCCCATCCCTCATCCCAAAGCCCTGCCCTTGTGGAGGTCCCACCCACCCCCCACTGTGGTCCGGGGTGACAGAGCTAAACTGGGTTAGAGCTGAGTTAGGATTGGGGCTAATCCTCTTCTCATTCCAAGCGCTCCCCTCAGGAAGCTCAGCAGGAGGCAGAAGGGCAGAAGGGCAGACACGTCGGGTCTTGCCCGAGCAGGCTGCTCCCAGCTGCTAGGGACCTGGCCACAGCGCAGCTCTCCGTCTCCCTCTGCTGGCTGCACTCAGAATTACCGAAGCTTCGTCTTCTCGCGGCAAAAACCAGTCCCTTTTGCTCCTACTGAGAAAGGGAGACGAAGGAGGTCGTGTGGGACACCCCCTGCCTCAATGCCAGCCCGAGGCCCAGCTTCTGCAGGCGCCTATCACCAGCCTCCGTGTCGCCACACGCGCTTCCTGGAAGTCCCGTGCTTGGTCCAACCTCAGAACTTCCTCAATTTTGCCCAAACTGTCTTCGAAGGCTGTGCTCCTACACAACTCGGGGATAAAACAGGGGCCCCCTAAGTCTCTCATGGCTACCCAGGGCACCTCTTCCCTAAGCCAGAGGACACTGAGAATCGAGGGACGTGCAGGCCCTTCGTCCCCCACCCCGCCCCATAACGCGGACCGTGGGGCTGTAACTGGACAAGATCCAGAGGCCACCCCATCCAAACCCTCCGGAGACGCGCAGTCCGGCAGAGGTTCTTCCGGGATCGTGGCGCCACCTCATGGTGACTGTAGGGACTGCACCTACTGGCTGCTGGACGGGAAACTTGACAGAACCCCACGTTTAGGTGAAACCTAGGGCCAGCTCAGATCGGCACACATTGTCTCACTCCGTCCTCACTGCAACCCACTAGGGGGCGGCATCATCCCACTTCAATTTCACCGCACTTGTTGAGCCCTGAAAACTATGACTCGCCCCAGAGCCCTCCTCCAGTATGCGGTGGAGCCTGGACTCTGCTTTCCCTGTGCGTGAACCGGGCTCTTGAACCTGCGCTGCACCCAGAACAGCTCTCACTCTCCGAGGATGAAGGAATCTCCCATCCCTACTTCCCATCCCAAACTTGGGAAAGCTCCATTTTAGATTAGCTTGCTTAGATTAGTATCTTCATTCTCTCCCGAAGATCTGAGAGCCCCTCTTGACAGAGCCAAGACAAACCTGTTTTCACGCCATTATGGTTTGGATCTAAAATGTCTGCCAAAAGTCTCATGTGTGTGGAAGGTTAATCACTGATGAGTTCACAGCTAAAGGAGCCACAAGGAAGAGGAGCTTGCTCCTGTTTTTCTGTTTCCTGGCGGCCATGGCGTGAGGAGCTCTCTACCCTCCCCCAGGCTGTTTCTGCCTCAAAGTGGACTAAACCCACCAGGAACTGAGAGCCAAAATAAAGGTTTCATTACGTCATCCTGTCCCAGTGACAAGTAAGTGACCTGACAACTCATGTCCTTCTCTGTCCAGGACTGGAGAGTGCTCTCCATGTATTCAGTCCCTCTACATCAGGCCGACTCGCCCCACGCACCCCTGCAGGCTCCACCCATGCCTCACTACCTGCCCAGTCCAGGAGCTCAGAAGTACATTGTAAATGATTTTTTTTCAGACAGGGTCTTGCTTCATAAGGCAGTCAGTCTGGCCTTGAACTCACATGTGACCCAGATAATCCTCCTGCCTCAAGCTCCTGAGTGCTGGTATTACAGGTATTTGTCAACACACTCAGCACGTTGTAAATTATTGCAAGTGACAGAAGAACAGTTCAAAACTACTTGGGTGGAAAGGGGCTCATGTAAATGGAAAGTCAAGGTCAGGAACTGATCCAGCTTCATACCATAGTGCCAGGATCTCCATTTAGTTTTCCTCCACACCATCGCCCAGCTCTGCACTGGCAGGGTCTTTCCACAGAGCATCCAGTGGCTAAGGCAGCATGACTCACGTCACTCTCTGCAGGAAGATACCTTCCCCATCCTAGCAGCAAAAGCAAAAGTCCCAGGCCTGCCTCCCCGCCCAGCCCTGAAGCACCTACTCCAGTCAGGAGAGACACCACCGATTCTTCCCAGTGGGGAGCGGGCTCCGCCCAGGCTGTATGCACACTACTGGTGGGTGAGACATAAAGGAAAGGGCTGTGATGCTGGCCACACAAGTCACCCACATTTTCCAGGCTCTGATTTTTAGATTGGTGATTCTTTCCCAAATTAGCATACTTTTTTCCTTTCTTCTTTTTTCTTTCTTTCTCTTTCTTTCCTTCCTTTCCTTCCTTACTTCTTTCCTTCCTCCCTTCCTTCCTTCTTTCCAATATATATTGAGTCCCTAAATGTCCTAAGCACTATTCTAGATGAACCATATCAAGAAACAAAATAGAGGGCCCAAGATTTAGCTTAGTGATTCCAGCATCTTCCTAGCAAACACAAGGTCACTGGTTCAATCCTGTAACCACATACAATACCGGGCATGGTGACTCACACCCACCGGCAATCAGTACCACACACCACAGTAATGGGTATGGTGGCTCACAGCATTTGGAAGGCAGGAGGATTGCTGAGTCCCAGGCTTGCCTGGTCTACATAGTGAGCCCAGGGCCAGCCTGAACGACAAAGCGAGACCCTGTCTCAAACAAAGAAGCAAAATAGACGAAAATCTTTACCCTTCAGAACAGTGCTGCTGGTAGGGTCAGGAAGAGAGGAGAAACAGTAGACACTAAACAGTTTTCTATTACAGACAGGGAAGAGTACTGCCCCAGAAATAAGGCAGCAAAACGGGAATCAGGCGAGTAGGGGAAAATGTTGTCATTTTAAATGCTGTATTACACTTTGACCTGGTGACTTCAAACAAAAACAAGAAAGAGATAAGAGACACTGTCATGTAACTATCTGTCCACAGAGAGTTCCAGGGGATAAGAGCCAGTCCAAAAGCCCTGAGGTAGGTGGGCATGTTCAGGGGACCAGGAAAGGCTGCAGGAGAGGGCAGAGAACAGGGCCCAAAGGAAGTAGCCCTTGTGGGCCTTTCTAAGGATGCTGGCTCTTCCTGACATAAAGAGCCACCAAAATTTGGGGGCAGAGAGCTAACTTGGCCTGATTTATGGATTGGGGTGGGGTTGTTTGTTTTTTGTGTTAAACAGGGTCTTCTCACTATGTAGTTCAGGTTGGCCTTGAACTCAGGGTGATTCTACTGCCTCAGCCTCCTGTGTGCTGGGATTACAGGCTTTGCTGCCATGCCCAACTTGATTTATGGTTTTATAGGACCCTCTGGCCAGTCATGATGGTACATGCCTATAATTCCAGCACTCTGGGAAGTAAAGACAGGAGAGTAGAAAGTTTAACCCCAGTCTGGGGTCAAGACAATTGATCATGACTCTGTCTCAAAATTTTTTTTTTTAATGAAAGGGTTGGGGGTATAGCTCAGCGCTCCCAGGTTCAGTTTCCAGTAAGGAACTCAGGGTAGTCAGCAGATGGACATCAGTTGGGAGGCAGAAAGTCCTAGGTTAGAAATACACAGGGGGGAAGGGGGCAAAGCCTCGCAGTAAGGAGAGAGGGAGAAGCAGGCAGGAGCACTGAGAAGGCCCATCGGGAAAGGCAGGGGAAAAGCGGAAGAGCAAGGGCCTGACCTGCTGAGCCACATGAGGAAACACCGCTGAGGAGGAAGGGTCCACTGGGCCCTGGCTGCTGACAGTGAGAGGAAGCCTGGGAGCTGACACTCGACTGAGCCACAGAGACCGCTGGGGACCCTGACAAGAGGCACGATGGTGGGAAGGGCTGGGAGGACCTGCTCCCCATGCGGGGCAAACAAGAATGAACACAGCAGCCCAGGGGCAGAGATAACTCAGTGCCACTGATAGAGGAGCGGCCAGACAAAATTCAGCATAGCTATGCACTGGAATACTCAGACTTTAAACGAAGGAGATTCTGCCAGGTGTGATGGTGTAATCCTAGCACTTGGGAGGCTGAGGCAGGAGGGTTGGGAGTTTGAGGCCAGCCTGGGCTCTATAACAATTTCATGATCAGTCTGAATTACATAGTGAGACAAGAAAAAGAAAAAAAAACTAAGGATTGGAGGAAATTCTGGCACCTGCTACAACACAGTGTTTAAAAACACGATGTTAAGTGAAGTGATAGACACAACAGAACGAACATCTCCTGATTCTATGTACAGGAGATACCAGACGAGGCAAACGCATAGAAACAGGAAGGGGAAGAAATGTTACTGTGGGAAGAGGGGGAGGAATGGAGAGCAGAGTTTTCATTAGAGATGATGAAAATGTTCTGGAAATGGATATTAGTGGCTTCAACCTGCCGAAGACTAAATCTAGATTTATCTCTTTCACCATGTACTAAACTTAAATCAAAGTGGATTAGAGACCTAAATATTAAAACGGAAACTAAATTTGCTGCAAAACAGGCTAGGTAAAACTCTTGGAGACACTGGGTTAGGGAAAGACTTTATGAACAAAACCTCTGTAGCACAAGAACTAGCAGAAGAAATCAACAAATGGGATCTCATCTTATTAAACAGCTTCTGTACAGCAAAAGAAACCACTAGCAGAGCAAAAAGTCAACCAACAATATGGGAAAAAAAAACTTTACCAGTAGTTCCTCAGACAAAGGGCTACTATCTAGAATACATAAAGAGCTTAAAAAAAAAAATCAGTACTCCCAAATTTAAAGACCAAATTCAGGGCCAGAGATTTAGCCCAGTGGTTCTGGTGCCTGTCTACCAAGCACAAAGTCCCTGGTTCAATCCCCAGTAACCACATACAACAATACTAGGCATGATGACTCACGCCCACCAGCCATCAGTACAACATACCACAATGCCGGGCATGGTGACTCACACCAGTAATCCTAGTACTCAAGAGGCAGAGGCAGGAGAATTGCTGAGTTTGAGGCTTGCCTGGGCTACATAGTGAGCTGAAGGCCAGCCTGAACTAAAGTGAGACCCTGTCTCAAAAAAAAAAGACCCAATTTGGGCCGGAGATTTAGCTCAGTGGTTCCGGCGCCTGCCTCGCAAGCACAAGGTCCTGAGTTTGATCCCCCATAACCACATACAATGCTGGGCATGGTGACTCACGCCCACCAGCCATCAATACCACATACCACAGTGTTGGGCGTGGAGGCTCACACCTGTAATCCCAGCACTCAGGAGGCAGAGGCAGGAGGACTGCTGAGTTTGGGGCTTGCTTGGGCTACACAGTGAGCTCAGGGCCAGCCAGAACTACAAAGCAAGATCCTGCCTAAAAAAAAAAAAAAAAATTCAAAAAGGGGCCTCTGAAATGAACAGACACTTTTCAGAGGAAGATGTAAAAGTAGCTAAGAAGTATATGAGAAATGCTCAACATCACTGGCCATTTGAGAGATTCACATGAAAACAACACTGAGATTTCATCTCACTCCACAAAGAATGGCTGCTTTCTCTAAATTAGCCAGCAACAAATGCTGCCGAGGTTATAGAGAAAAAGGAACCCTTCTCCACAGTTGGTGGAAATATAGGCTGGTAAAACCATTATGGAGTTCAGTGTGGAGATTCCTCAAAAAAGTACGATTAGAGGTTCCATTTGACCCTGCTATTCCCCTTCTGGGAATATACACAAAAGAATTACAAGATTCAACTCACAGCAACATATATGTACTCATGTTTATAGCAACTCAGTGTGTGAGAGGCAAATCTTGGAAACAACCCAAATGCCCATCAACTCTAGACTGGATAAAGAAGACGTGGGCTTGTTAATAAAATGGAGTAGCACTCTGCCATAAAGAATGATGAGATTGAATCATTTATCCTCAAATGGACATACCTTCTGGACATACTCATAAGTGAAATAAATAGGTCACAGATGTGTAAATATTGTATCTTTTCTCTGATGTGAGAAGCTGAAGTTTTAAATATGTTCTAGAATGCATGATCAATATTGTGCAATAGTATATATTCAATGGGAAATGGGGTTTAGGGGTAATGAGGAAAGAAAAAAATTGATGGTAAGAAAAAGGAAACAAAGCTTGTGTAAATAGGGGCAGGGAGGTAGTAGGGTGGGTAGGGGAAGAGGAAAAATGAGAATTAAGTTGTGTCATATACAGGTACAAATTCTCAATGTGGAGTTGTACACTAAGTTGTACATTTAAAAAATATTTTGTCACAAGAAACAAAAACAAATGGCAAGTCTAAAAATAGGTAATAAGCATTTATTGAGCATCTACTACATGTTAGAGACAGGTCCAAGACCTAAAGGATGTGAAGGGCCACTGAGAGTGTACATAGACTAAGACAAGTACATTCAGCCCCACTTTCTGGTCCTTTTGCTTTCACAGGCCTCTGGCTGGGTGAATCTGGGCAGGAAATTCTGACACAAAATATTTCCAGAAATTAAGAGATCTGATGAATGCTGTGCTGAGATCATGGTGAAGAGCCACAGCTACATCCCATTTCCATGACCAGCCAATAATTAACCCCTGTCAGGTTGTGAACAAATAGAACAAGAGCCAAGTGTGAGCCCAGCCCTCAGGAGGCTGAGGGAGGAGGATCTCTGTGAATTGGAGGCCAGCCTGGGCTACACAGTGAATCCAAAGCCAGCCAACACTACAAAGCAAAACTATCTCTAAAGTAAAATAAAACAAGGCCAGCACAAAAGGAGGTATTTAGAAACATTCAATCAGATACTATCTTTGGCCTTGTGCTGTGTAGTCCATAGGTTCTTGTTTGCTTTTGTAACTTTTTTTTTCCTTTAGATAGGGTCTCCCCTTGTAGTTCAGGCTGGCCCTGAGCTCACTATGTAGCCCAGGCAAGCCTCAAACTCACAGCAATCCTCCTGCGTCTGCCTCCCCAAACCAGGCATCTGTGGTATGTGGTACTGATGGCCTGTGGATGCGAGTCACCACGCCTGGTATTGTTGTATGTGGTTGCCAGGGATTGAACCAGGGACCTTGCGCTTGCTAGGCAGGAGCTGGAACCACTGAGCTAAATCTCCAGGCCAATTTGTTGCTTTTTAATCAGTGATTTAGACAAAGACCTACTGATTTATCCAATGTATTTGTAGAAACTGGAGGATGAAAGGAGATGACGTCAGACACCAAAGACAAAAAAAACAAATGGTTGGGCTGGAGGATTAGCTCAGTGGTTCGGCACCTGCCTCCCAAGCGCAAAGTCCTGAGTTCCATCCCCGGTGACCACATATAATGCTGGGCGTGGAGACTCACGCCCACCAGCAATCAATACCACATACCACACACCGCAGTGCCAGGCGTGGTGGCTCACGCCTGTAATCCCAGCACTCGGGAGGCAGAGACAGGAGGATTGCTGTGTTCAAGGCTTGCCTGGACTACATAGTGAGCTCAGAGCCAGCCTGAACTACAAAGCGAGACCCTGTCTCAAAAAAAAAAAGGTTGGGCCGGAGGGTTAGCTCAGTGGTTCCGGCGCCTGCCTCGCAAGCGTAAGGACCTGAGTTCGATCCCCGGTTACCACATATAATGCTGGGCGTGGTGGCTCACGCCTGTAATCCCAGCACTCGGGAGGCAGAGACAGGAGGATTGCTGAGTTCGCGGCGGCTTGCCTGGGCACCATAGTGAGCTCAGGGCCAGCC
>PVIC010037345.1:0-18124 GCA_004025085.1 Thryonomys swinderianus | reverse complement strand
TTATTGGTACAATTTATGTACATCTCAAAATCACACATAACATTGGGGAATTTGTACCAGTATATGACACAAGTTAATTCTCATTTTTACCCATATCCCTACCCACCCACACCTCCTTCCCCCCCTTTATACATGCTCTTTTATTTTCTTTCTGTATCATATTTATTCCTTCCCCTCATCACATTCCCACACCAAGTTTCCTATAGAAATATTCCACTCTATAAAAGCTGTCCTACTTTCTAGAGCTCATTTGCATCTAAGGTGTTCATGCCAAAGAGAAGATCCTGGAGGATATACTAATAAGTGAAATCAATAGATCACAGATACAAATGCTATTCTTATAGTCACCTCGTGAGAGCACCGATGTCGTCGTAAGGTGGCTGCGTTCCGTCCCCGGGAGTCACCCTGTTGTTCCCTCTCATTCTGTTCTGCAGTCCCCCCGCTGTGACAACCTCTCACTCTTACAAATGCAGGTGTCTTGACTTGAAATAGGCATGTGCCAAGGCAGACAAGCCAGCCTGAAACACATTGATTAAAGTGCCTGGTATCTATTAATAGAATTGCAGATGGAGATAGAAGTGTTTTAATTCAATTACGCCTCCCGACCTAAGGAAGTGGCTGGTATTGATTCTCCCAGCTGGCACTTTAGGCTTTCATAAACGGAAATAAAATTGTGTCTTTTTCTCTACTGCTGGATTCTGTCACGCTCACTGTTTATTGAATCCTTTCTCCGTGTCAGGCAATTCACATTCCTTCTAATAATAGTAGGCAATACCTGAATAATAATGGAGGTAGTGATATAGGTAATATAGTTCTAATAATACAGCCATTGTTTTTCCGAGTTTGCAGGTAGTGAGAGTGGAAGATGTAATTAGTGAATTAACTTCCTCTCTTTTATAGGACAGTAAATTTCTGGGGTATAATATTATTGAATCCCAACTTATAATTACTTGACTTCTTTAAGAGAGTGTCATGAGTCGGGGAATTTTTAACACTGTTTATGTCAGATGCAAGTTAGGAACCACGAACATTTCACAGACCACTGATGGCATCGTCAGAAATATGAGTGGTAACAAGACAAGGCACATAAATCGCACATGTATTTGTAATGGCAGTCGATAAATTAGGGAATCACAGCACTGTTTTTGCTCTTTGGTATCTTGGCTTGCAAATGTCTCATAAAACCCAGTAAAAGTAAATCATTTTATGCATTTTAAAGTTAAAACAGATTTCAGGAGACTCTGAACTCCAGTGTTTCAAAATCTAGTATGGTGTGATTTTCTTAAAAAATGTCAGTCCACTAACTTCTCGGGACTTGCACTTTCTTTGCACAGTGCTATAGAGGTGTAAAATAGGGATAAATGACTTCACCAGGGGTATGGAAAACTGTCTAGAAATGTAATTGAGCTGACATTCGTGAGAATGGAAAGACGACATCAGCCCAGAGCAAGGTGTAGTAGGTGAGGAAGAGAATTCTAGGCAGGTGTACTGAAGCTATTTCGATTAGAGTGAGAAGGGCACATTCAAAAAATGGTAAGTACCAAAGGCATACTGTAAAAGCCACCAATGCGAAGCTAAAGAGGTGAGTCCGGCCTGCATGCTCTGTGCCTTTAGAAAAGGTAAGGGGCATGAGAGCTCATCCCAAATGCAACGGGGAGTCTTTGAAGTGCTCTGCGCGTTGAAGGGATAGATTAATTTGCATTTCTAAAATATGACTCTAGATGAGGTACCCTAAATGGATAGAAGGAGGTCAGTAATGACTGGGCGGCAGGTACACATGATAATATTAAAACGGTCAAATATATCAATCATCCTGATGAAAACCTGAAATTCGAACAATCTTGAAGTGAATCCGCAGAAACTCAAATGCAGTCAATATAAATACAGTGAAAATACAGTCATTACTAGCATACAGAGCGTATTTGTCACCTCAGACTTTTTCTTACAAGCCTGTGGTCAAACCTTTACATCCTGGCTGGAGGGAAACAACTGTCTTCTTTCTGTCCCTATAGACCAGTTTTACCTGTTTTAGGATTTCAATGTCTGGAATTACATTATTTTTAACCATTTGTGCTCTCCAAATCAAATTAGCATTTTCAAGTGACAGTCATTTTGCTGATTGTATTTATAGTTTTATATTCCCTACATAGTATTATATCATATCCTTATACCTCTCCCTGTTTATTCGTTCACTGTTTGATGGACATGAGAATTGCTTTCAGTTTAGGCCTAACATAGCTAAGGCTTCTGGGAATTTTTGAATATAATTTATTCCCAGGACATATGTTTTCCTGTCTTTTAAGTAAGTATCTGAAAATGGTCTTACTGAATATCAGTGAGCATCTAAATTGTAAGATAGTCAACTCTTGTTTTTTTTTTTTTTTTGAGACACAGTCTTGCTTTGAGTTCAGGCTGGCCCTGAGCTCACTGTGGTGCCCAGGCAAGCCGCCGCGAACTCAGCAATCCTTCTGTCTCTGCCTCCTGAGTGCTGGGATTACAGGCATGAGCTACCATGTCCAGCATTGTGGTATGCCGTGTTGATTGTTGGTGAGCGTGTCTCTATGTGGTTACCGGGGATCGAACTCAGGACCTTGCGCTTGCAAGGCAGGCACCGGAACCACTGAGCTGACCCTCCGACCCAAACCTTGCCTTCTTTAAGCTGTGGGGGTTGGGTTACATAATTTTTATTTTGTACTGTATATACTTAGCATGTGTATTTGCCAAGCTGAGCAAGGGGAAAGCTAATAAAATAGCTCGTCGTATAGATGAGAGTTTCCTTATTTCTCAGCTTGGTTGTTGTTTATCATTGGTTTCAGACTACCCTTGTGCAAAAGCTATACTGTCACCAAGTGGGATCTGAGCAAATCCACCAAAGAGGAAAATAAGGGACCTCAGTTCGCATCACCTTCTCGTGGATTTGTTAACTCTCATCACAGAGGATTTCAAGATGATTAATCCGAGGCCTAGGCAGAATTGTGTTCTCTTTTCAGTCCCTGCCTGACTCAGAAGAAACTGAACGTCATGTTTTGAATGAGTAGCTGGTTACTTTGTCCTCTGTCCCTGCAATAGCCTCTGACTACACCAGTAATTTTTAGTTGCTACGTTTTATGTAGTGTAACTTATCCCAAATTATTTCTATTTTTCGAAAATTTTGGTTATGCTAGTTTTTTGTGTGTTCACATAAATTCTATAAATCATCTTTCCCATTTTAATAAAACTAACAGTAACGTACAGGCCAACTGAGGCAGAGAAATGACAGAGAGTTAGATTGTGAATGTCCCAGGCTACTTTACTCACCAGGTGGCTAAAGGCCTAACCGCCCTGCACACTAAAACTTGTTCAGACTGGCACATGAGCTCATGGCTCTGGCCTGACCTGTGTCCCTGTCTCCTGTACCCACCTGGCAGTCACTCTAATACTGGGACATCCCCTGGCATTTTCTCCATAATCTAGAAAACATGGCCTGCTGCAGCCCTTGGATTTTCAGAAGAAGACACAAATTCAACATGCCGCCACAACTGCAAAGAAGCACCAAGATTTGCTACCAACAAATCCTTACCAGGAAGGCTACAAATAAGCCAGAAGGGAAGTCCTACATTTGCGTGCCAGTTAGGGAAAGAATAAAGGAGTGGGCAGGAAAAGGGAAGTAGAGGGAGAGGGAGAAGTGGAGGAAGAGAAGGAGAAAGTCAGAGGAACAGAGACATAGAGGCAAAGAGAGAAGAGAGGGTAGGAGAGGTATCTATAAGAAATTCAAAGGAATAAGTGTGTGTGTGTGTGTGTGGGGGGGTCCTCTGAAGTTTAGTGGCAGCTTGAGTGATGCATAATCAAGGCAGTGAAATGTGAGAAGCCTCATCTGTGGCGTGGAAAGTCTCCAAGCTCTTATCACTAGCTACCGGCTCAGGCCGTTTGGGTACAGCGTTCTCCTGCTAATACGTACATAGCAACATTGCTCTGTACTCCTTACAATATACCACGATATATTTATGCATTTACAGGTTAAAGGCTACATGAGGTGTTTACAGACTTTTAGAATTACACACTAGATATAAAGTCTGAGATTCATATAGAGCTGTGAGTATTTATTGAGGAGCGAGGTTTCTGGGCTGTTTGGTATTAATATATGAAGAACTCACAAATTGTTTTTCAGAGGAGATATGCCTTTGTACATTCCTACTAGCAATGTGCAGAATTTATAGCTGTTCCTTTTAGTATGTGATTTTATAAGCATTATAGTATGCATGTAACAGTATCTAATTATGGTTTTAAATTTACATTTATCTAGTTACAAATTTCCTGTGAACATATTTGGCTTCTAAACATCTTGTCTTGATGAAATATCTTCTTCATATTATACTAGTATATTTATACAATATAATAGATATTTAGATTTTTATTATTGAGTATATAGATTTTTTCTTATTATTGTTAAACTTATATATGAGCTTATTCTTCAGAGGCCTTTATATATTCAGCACATATAGCATTTTATGACTTTGTGCTTTGCACGTATTTATGCTACTGTGTGGCTTTCTTTCTGATTTGCTTTCCTTTTCATTCAGTTAGGTATTTGTCAGTGGAACATATTAATTTTTGGTAATTTCAAAATTTCATTACATTTTGTTTGGATGCTGCTTTTGTTGTCTAAGTTTTTCTTAACCCAGGTATGTAAATATTGTCTATATGGATTATACTGAAAATTTTATAGTTTGAACATTTTATGTCTGTGATCAATTTTGAGTTATTTTTGTAGGGCATGAGAGATAGTAGACCTTTGGGGGCTGATAGTTCAATCACTTCTACTTAAAATACTACTTCACTTTCCAAAGTGGCCAGTGCATCTGTATCAAAATTAAAGTCCTTCTGGCAGCAATTTGGCTGAATTATATGGTTAGTTCAAATTTTAATTTTCTGAAGAAACTCCATAGTGTTTTCCATGATGGCCATACGAACTTAAATCCCCACTAGTAGTGCAGGAAGCTTCCTTGTACTCTACATCCCCCTAACACCTGTAAAACCTGATAGGTGCAGATTCCCATTGTTGTGTGCCTAGGGGGTGCGGGAATCAGAGGTGGCTCCTCACTGAAAATCTCCTCATACAGCACCCCATTGTTGCTTCCACAGTCCACACTACCGAGCCATGCATGTGAGTCTTGGAAAATACTGATCAAAGTCACTGCAGTAGTTGTATGGAGGTTGGACTTTGGAAGGTGATTGGGTCATGGGGGAGCATTACACTCACCGTGGACTAACCCACTGAAGAGTTCAAAGATGAACGTACTGTTAGCAGGTGGGATCTGATAGGCTCTGAGAACGTTTCCGTGTCCTTTGTTCTCCCTCCCTTTCTGATCGCCATGACATAAAGGTCTTTCTTAGGCTAGATTTGCCACCATGCCCTTCCTGCTCTGGAATCAGTCAACTGTGGACTAAATTCTCTAAAAGCTGTAGCCTAAATAAGCTTCCCCTCTTCCAACTTGCAGCTGTGAAGGATTTTCTCCAGTGACGAGAAAGTGACTCAGCAAGTCACTAAGAGTATTAAAAGTTATGACCTTAGGCAGCCACATTACTAGCTCTCCAGAGCCCCTGGGCTCTGGTTGGATGTGTGTGGGTGTCTGCATGTTAGAAGTGTGTTACAAGTGGTTATACATTGAAGTTGTAATTTTTACTTCGCATTTACTCAGCTCTCATTGGTTGTTCTTTGAGTGTTCCAAAATGGGTAATCCTTGTTCAAGATATACTTCTAATCACAAAGAAAAAATTAGGTTTAAATAAGCTAAAAGCTCCAAGTTTACAGTACTTCTTATGCATTGTTTTTCCGATAGTCTGTAACTTTATTACTGAAATACATATATTTTAATATTAAATTTGCCTGAACCTTTTAATTCTGATTCCTTGCAGAATTTTCTGTCATGATTTGAGGTACAAATTCAAATGCACCTGTTGACCAAAAGATTACCATATGTTCCAGCTACCATGTTGATATGAACAATTGGGTTGCGCTGTTTTCTATTTCCTGTTTCACTGGTTTTGCTGTCTCATTCTGCTTCTTTGGCTGTCTTTTTCATGGAAGAAATCACCAGCATCAAGATAATGTGCCAGTATTAATTTTGTCATTAAATGAACTTGTTTCCCAAGCGACATTTTTTCTGCTGGAACCTTGACCTTTGAGACCCACTCAGGTCGTTATTCCTGCTGGTAGCAGACACGAAACACTCATCAGAATGGTCTGACAGACACTTTCCTTTTTGGTTGACATCACACATTTCATTTTCTGACATCTGCAATTTTGTTGAATTTCTATGGCTGCTTTAAGACTGCATTTTATCCTCGTTGATAGCATCAATGTGAAGCATGCAAAAATGTCTCTGTCAGTAACACATTAATCTGTTAAGCACCTTTTGGCATTCAGTGAGCTATATTCATTTCTTATGCCATCTAATCCATAGAATTATACTATTTTAAGGTATCTTTTTACATGTAGTATCTGCATTATATGTACATATATATATATTCCATTAATTGATAACCATTTATTACTAATTTATTCAGCTATCACTTCTTGAATAGATCTTTCATATGAAACAGATCTTTCCATAAGAGAAGTAAAAAATGGAACAACCAACAAGAAAAAGAATTGTGCTTAATAAATAAATAGTTGCCTCAATACACGTATTCAGTGAACACATGAAAGAATGAACAAAATAGCGGTATTAACATTGCATGATTGCATTTATCTCCAAGTACTTACTTGAGTCTTTCATTGGGAAAAATCCAGAATTGCAACAGCTCAGAGACATTGCTTATTGGCCATAGTAAGACGAGGGGCAGGCATTACCTCTCTAGTTGGTAAATTGAACTTTATCTGAACCTCTGCTGGAAGCGAACTTGAATGTCTAAAGCTGAAGAAGTGGGAAGTTAGTAAGACAATGACCATCTGAGCAGAACAAAGGACACGTAATACTCTTAGGACACGGTCTCTAATGTGAAGGGGTGCAGAGGGGGTATAAGTGTTAGAGAAGGCAAAAAACCTGCCGATTATTTGTGGCAATATAGGTGAATATAGGCAGCATTGCATTATGGGAAATAAAGCAAACATAGAAAAACAAATACTACCTGATCTTACTTATGTGGGGATTCAGAACCACCTGAATGCATAGCTGCTGAGAGAAGAATAATTCCCCACAGGATAAGGAGTGGAGGAACTGAGTGTACAGTAAGGCAGCAGCTGTGATTCATATTTAAAGCATTTGTGGTCCAGTCTATCAAAGATTCGCTCCAGAAGAAAGCCTAAGCACACTAACTGCCTCTGGGAGACAGGGCTGATGGCTTGTGAGTTGATGAAAATGAAATATTGTATCTGTCCTTTCTGGAATTTAATCAATACACAGGAAGGTCATGTGTTCACTGTTTATTATATTTCTTCAGGTTGTATTCACTTAACCCACAACATCTAGCTTCCAGAGCTGAACGCTATGCTGAAACAGTCCCCATAAATAATTTCAATAACTTTCTATTGGCAAGATTCAAAGACATCATCTCAACTCTCATTTTGTCTGCAGCGTTTAACACCACTGACCATTTCTTGCTTTTTAAAACATATGATTTTTTTGGTTAATATGGCTGTGATACATATGCATTGCACATCTGGCTGTTTAACATCTGGATCCCCTTCTTCCTTGTAGTAGTGCTTTGATTTTTTTTGGCAGTAATATTTCCATTGTGAAAACTGAAAATACCTGCCTGACATTTCTTTGATCCTTAAGGCAGAGAAACACAAACATGCCCACTGCTCATACTCAGACGTGTTTATTCCAGACTTAATCAAAACCAATGATGACAAAACAACACACACACACACACAACACACACACGCAAAACAAGAATACACGGAATGAGTGTGCCAGGAAATGGCAGTGATAGCCTATATCTGAAAGTTGCAGCTACAATAATTGCAGAATTTCTAATGATGGGGTCCATTGTCTCAAGGGGGGGGGTCTGTCATGATGCAAACCATGGTGCCTGCACCTAGCAGGATTTTCCTTATGTCTCACCAGCACAATTTGATATAATGTCAATTGCTGTTTATTACATGAACTTGATTGGCTGTGTGGATCACGTGGCACAAGCTTGGGTACTCTTATCTGCTCACTCACCTCTTCTCTGGCTCTATCCCCCTGCTTTGCTCTGTGACTACCGTGAACGAAGCAGTTTTACTCCTGCAGATCCTCTGCCTTTATGGTTCTGCCTTAGAGCAGCTGTCTGTAGACTGAATCCTTTAAATGTGAGCCAAGCTAAATCTCTCCTGTAAGTTTCGGGTTTTAGTTTTGTGTCCAGCAGCAGGAAAGCTGAGCGCTTAAACTCATGCCTGTACTTAACAGATCATATGCTGTGCAGCACACAAATTATCTTAATTGACTGTAGCTCAACAATGAGAGTGTTATGACTTAATAATTATATTTAAAGTCTATACTTTAGAGCAAAATTTCCCTTCTTCTTTCCCTCAACTTTCTCCCATTAAACATTTCAAATATTTCTTAAAATTTACATAATAAATGTCAAATGTTCAGTTTTGCCTCAGCTGATAAGTCACTAAAATAGGGTTAAAAATTTATTTTAGGTGAAATCTATGGAACTCTAAATTTAGAAAAATGTATTAGTATAAATTGAATTCCATGTAAATTGACAGTTAAGTCCCCATAACATCTCTGACACAGTGACTCTAACTTAAGTTCTGAGACCTCAGTTATTATACTTAGAGCTCAACTTAAAAATTGAGATCAAGAAGCAACATTAAAAAGCTTTCTAACACAATTCTTTTGCAAAAGAAACAAACCAAGGCTGAAAGAGGATAAATGAGCAGTCCACCATTGCATACGCATGAGTGGTCCATTCTTCTCTCTGGGTTCAGCGGTTTTCCCATGTTCCTCTCTGTTTCCTCTTGAAGCGTCAGTAGCTAACCCTGACTATTAGAACATTTTTCCTCATAACGAGTTCAAATTTATCTCTCTGAAACCTTCTTGCTCCATTGGTCCCTAAAAATGTGAGACATAAAGGATGAGCTTAATCTCTCTTGGAGAAGATTGCTATTATTTACTTTGCTCAGAGTCTCTGAAAGATCTTCCCCAAAATGAGGACTTAGCTAGTTTCTTCAAATGAGTTCTCAT
Source organism: Thryonomys swinderianus (assembly GCA_004025085.1). NCBI lineage: Eukaryota > Metazoa > Chordata > Mammalia > Rodentia > Thryonomyidae > Thryonomys > Thryonomys swinderianus. The sequence continues at coordinate 8,963 of PVIC010037345.1, read as the reverse complement.
CTCTTGTCACCCCTGAATCACCTGCACCACCCTCTACATCCTCACTCACACACTGTGTTGTATCGTCCACTAATTTGAGCTGGAAGTGTCTGTGGCATTCATGCTGCTCTCTGGCCACCTGAGAATTTAGTGCCTTCATTTTGATGAGCAGTGAAACGTCTGAGTCTGGTGTGTCTTTTAAAAGCTTTGAAGGAATCTTGGTATGTCGAAGCAGCCCGTGAACACAGCGTGAGGAGAACTGTTTCTGAGGGAAGAGAGTAATACAGCCCTAGAAGTACCAGTTTCCTGGGCTACATCGGAAACCTTTTCTAACAACGTGTGAAACTACAGGGACATCCTTTAAACTCTTCTACAGTTGTAAAACCTGTGAAAATGTTTTAAAAATATACTATGATATATTATGGTTTAAGTGGTCCATGGGTTCACCAAACTTACTGACATGGAAAGAGCAATAAGCCTTTGGGATTGGGAGATGTCCAGGTGCATCTCAGTTGGTTAAGGGACTGTATGGAATTGGACCAGTAACACATGCATTTAGCCTCAGTTATTGCCCCTTTATAATGGATATATTCATATGGAATGAGGAACAGAAAGATGTTACTGGTGTTTCCCAGTGCCCGAGATTTTACCTGAGCCAACAGATGGAGAATATCTAATTTATTTTTGTCTCCCTACAATCCACATTTCCCACTCAACTACAGTGTTTCAAAAATTGGCAATCCCGGATCATGTAGAACTGAGTTTCTGGTTTGGGGAGGAGATAGCAATTCTTTCACAGATATTCTACCTTTCCTCCTTTTTTTTTTTTAATTTTTTTTAATTTTTTTTTTTTTTTTTTGAGACAGGGTCTCGCTTTGTAGTTCAGGCTGGCCCTGAGCTCACTATGGTGCCCAGGCAAGCTGCTGCGAACTCAGCAATCCTCCTGTCTCTGCCTCCCGAGTGTTGGGATTACAGGTGTGAGCCACCACATCCAGCATTGTGGTATGTGGTGTTGATTGTTGGTGGGCGTGTCTCCACGCCCAGCATTATATGTGGTTTCCGGGGATCGAACTCAGGTCTTTGCGCTTGCAAGGCCGGCACCAGAACCACTGAGCTAACCCTGCGGCCCACCTTTCCTCCTTTTAATTAGTTCTTGACTGATACCAGTAGAACCTTTAATTTGTAGCATTTCAGAAGCCCAGAAAGATTCTCTTGAGCTGCTGTCATTAAAAAAAGGATATCAAGACTTGTCATTCAAAAACTAGAAACCAAGATGTCTCAAGATGATCTCTTCTGGTAATGAATGGTTTCTGGCTTTATCCACACCTGAGGAACTTAACCCATTAGTGGGATTAAGGAGCAGGTGGGAACGCTAAAAATTCTGATGTGTCATCATTGATTTTTTAAAACAGGCTTCATCAGTGATGGTTAACCTAGCAAGTACCAAGCAGACACACCATATCCCTCTTCGGCTGAGTGTCAGGATGTCCTCATTTGGGGTAGTCTCTGTCAGCTGAAAGAGGGTGTGTGTGTGTGTGTGTGTGCTATTTGGGTTTGTCTACTTCATCTGATATTCATAATCTCAACTTCAACACCAGGTCCTATTTATTCCTATTGTAAAATGATAGAATCATATGAGGTAGCTTATCCAATACTTCAACATGCTGTGCAATTTTATGAAGTGCTTCAAAACAAGTGATCAACTATCGTGCTTTTTCCTAATCTACAGTGCAGTTTTAGCAGCCCTACTTTATCAGTAAACAAACTGAGACAGAGCAGTCTGGCCTCAGATAGGATTCTATGCCTAGGCGGCATGAATTAAATGCTTTAGTGACCATTTTGTTGAGAACATATTACTTATCACAAGTGGTTCTAAGTACCTTTCCTACTATATTCTATCGCATTTCTGAAAAATCGTGTAAAAAAAGAAGCACTACTCTCTCCATCTACCAGTGTGATAGTTTAGATACAGGATGCCCACAAAAACTTCATATGTTCAGGGTGGGTCTTTTTGGAAGCTGATTCAATCCTGTGGGGCATTGTATTCCTCAGTGCATTTATCCTTATAGCTGCACATGTTGTCAGCAGGCACAACCTGTTCAGTGCTGGAGCCTGCTGGACAAAACAGTGGGTTTGCGAAACCAAGGGGTGAAGCTAAGAAAAGGAAGAAGACAGAATAATGGGATCCGGAGGACCTCTCAATCAATACTGAGCAAGCCCCAAGTTAATTTTTAAGTGCTCTTTTATAATATGTCTAGCTAGAGTGCCCGTGTATGAATTTTTACTATTAGTAAGGTAAATAGTAGTAAAACATCCACAGTTATCACGACCTTGATTCACAGGTGGCACAGAGATAAACTTGTCTACCAGGGACCATCTAAGAATCCACGGAATGTGCTCTCCCTATTCTTAAACTTTTCCCCAGGCAATTAGCAGGTCCTTTATCTTATACTAAAGTCCAGCTGTGACTCTCAAGGCTCAGGTCTTTGTTATTCTTTAAACATCTCCCCATTTTCTACTCTCGAGAAGTTACATCTCTTTGTCTTTTTATTTTATTTAATCACTAAAGCAATATCTTTTACCATTAGTGCAAGATCAGTAAATCTAGCAAGGATTGTAGAGCAACTTAATCAGTAAGGAAAGAACAACAAATTCCTAACAGAAGGAGCAATGGAAGGCAACCCTGGGCCAGAGATTGTTTTACCTCTTATCGCCACTGATCTGGCACCCAAGGCAGCAGCTAGACAGATCCCGTAACTCAGGATGAGGTTGCAGTTCTCGTGGGAGCTGGGCAGCACTGTTCATAGTGCAGACCTCCTCACTGCTCGTTAGGGCAGCACCCAGTACAGTTCTCCCGGCCTCGCAGTGACGACCCCCAGGTCGCTTTCCACAGTTCAGAATAGGCAGCTCGCAAAGAAACGACCCAGAAGGATACATCTTCCTCCCCATCTGCTTCCTGTGTTCTGTTTCCCAGCTGCCATGATGTAAGCAGCTTTCTTCCACCAGACCCTTCAACCATGACCTTGAAGCCAGCTGACAATGAGCTACAAACTTAAGCCAGAGCAAACTCTTCCTCCTTTAGTCTTAGTGTTAGGTTTTGTGTGCCAGCAATGCAAAAGTGACCAAAAAACAGATAAAGAAACTGCACATTACAGGAATGAGATATTTTGCTCCAGCTTATTTGACTAATACAGGCTGGAACCAGAATTCCAGCTCAGGTATCCAGTCTTAAGTACTTATGAACTCTCTTTAGAAATGTCTGCACCACGGTGTGTCTATCACACACTCCTTGGCTTTGTCCCTGGATTAACCCTTTTGAAATGGATGATGCTTTCAACCTCCTACATGCTCATTGTCCCAAGGTATAGAACAGGAGAATAATGGCAGCCCCTGTATGAGAATATAAGTTAGTTCAGATGCCTGAGAACACTTAGAACAGAGCTTGGCATGTAGAATCACAGAATGAGTGCTAGGAATTGTTTCACTATTGCTGTTTTAATTATTCTTACCTCTCTCTACAGCAACATAGACTGTGATAAAATACTTTTTTTTTTTTTTTCTAAAACCTTTGCCCGACTCAAGTGGGAACCGGTTTTGTTGTACACGTTTCTTCTGTGGGATCGAAACTCATTACATTCTTATGAGCAAATACCAGGAATAGGAGGCACATCAGGCAGTGTTTTTTGCACAGGATTCCCCAGGTACCCAAAGCACAGGACTTCTCAAGGTGGCCTTGTTATCTGCTGCTCTCCTTTTCCACAGCTCCTTCCTGAGTGTCCAGTTGTCACAGTGACGCTGACAGGCACTGACAGGCTGGTAGGCTCCCCGGGGACTCTAGCCAGCTGGGCTCTGCCATTAACAATTGCAGCATGAGAGCTGTGTGTTGGCTTATGCCTGCCGGTTACAAGTCAGTCAGGTCCTTGCCTGGAAGCCAGTCCTTCCCTAAAGCCTGAAAACTGACACAACAGAGCAGAAGACCTGTCTCTTGCTACAGCCCAATCAAGCCAAAGATCCAACAATCAAGTTAGGGCTCCTCGGGCCTGCAGAAGAACTCAGTTTTCCCTGCTCTCTCTGAGCCCTTGACTTGCCTGTCATGCTCTGCATAATGTAGTTTTACATAGGTGCCAGATTCTTAGGGGAAGGCTGAGTGAAACGGAGGGGCAGGAGAGTGAATCTTGGGGATGATGGTGATAATCAGACTTGATTCTCTTAAGTGCAGGGAAGTTTCAAGTTTTACTTGTAAAATCATGAGATGTTTTGTCTAAACTGGTCATTGTGACGCAGGAGAGTTAAGGCCTAACTCCCCACCTGAAATGTGAGTTCCTGTTCTCTAAAAATCGAAGAATGAATTTTAGGAACGATGGACGTTTGAGTAGGAAAATTTTATTGAGAGAGAAAGCTTCTGCCTTAAGAGAGACAGAGGGGGAACCCGGAAAGTGGGTAACCCCCCCACCTCACTTTTTAGAGGGCTTGGAGCAAAGTCATGAGGTGAGGTGGGTCTGAAATAGGGGGCTACCAATAAGATTCAAAAAAGGTAGACGGGTTACAATTGACCAATGAGTACAGTGGGGGCTTCCAATAAGATTTGAAAGAAATGGGCAAACCGTGGCTAACCAATGGGTAAACGACAAGCATAGTTACTTCAGCAACTTCGATTGAATAGGGTCCAATGAGAAATCAAGCCCTAGAGGGTCTTGCTTGTCCAGAGACTCCTCCAGGTAGTTTAAAGTCCTGGCCCACTGTCTGGAGAATTTGCAATCCTTGCGTTCCCAGGGAGGGGTCGGATCCGGATTTTGACATTCCATCCTGGGAGAATGAGGTCTGCCGGTCACTGCTATCTGGAAGTGTAGTTTGTCAGTGATGGTGTTGACCTTCAGAGGGATCCTCTTTTTTGCAAGTCTTTCAAGAGCCGGCCCTATTTATCTGCCTACATATGTCTAGCTGGCTTTTCTACCTATAATAATTGTTGACCATTGTGACCTGGGTAGTTCATTTGAAATGCCAAATCTTGCCAGTCTCATCAGAAAAATGTAAGATTTTGACCAGGAACATATGGGCAAACTGTTTTTGCTGTCTTAATCCATATCAAGCAAGGTCGCCATGCATGGAAAAAGTTTAGAGTTTGCATAGAACTAGTTAGGCTTGAGTTCCACCATTACCCTTCCAACAGTGTAAAAACTTTTGGCCCTTTAAGTCTGATTCCACTTTTATAATCCACAAATTATGAATAATTTATATTCTCTTCTAAAGTTGTTTTGAGGCTGAAAAGTGCAGATGATTTCAAAGAAGTTAGAAAATCCTATTTATCTTCGCATGACAGGCTAATACATCTTCCTCTCAGTCGAGTTTCGTCTGATCCCACATTGTGCTCTCTCTTCCTGTTGTGTTTTCTCTGTCTCCTCCTTTTCTGCATCTCACTGATGCTCTTGCTATTTGAAAGAATATCAGTGTTGTACTTGTATGTTTGTGTAGCTTATTTGTCTTTCTCTCTTCTCTCCCTTCTCTGTTCTCTTTTTCTCCTCTCCTCTCTTCTCCTCCCTTTTCTTCTTCTCCTATTTCCCTTTCTTACTATTCTTCCTCCTTCTCTCCTTCCCTTCCTGGTCCTCCCTCTTCTCCTTCATCTTCCCCTTCTTCTACTTCCTCTTCCACTCTTCCTTCTCCTCCTCCTCCTCCTTCTTCTCCCACTCCCCCCATTCCCGGCATTCAAAGCACCTGACTCTCCCTAACAGGTAATAAAATAAAAATCTTTAATGACCTTCTGTTTATTATGCTGCTGCTGGATCAAACTGCCATCACCTTTGTGGTTTACAACAAAACAAATTTATTCTCTTCATGCCAACATCAGTAATTCTAAGATGAAACTGAGGCCTATGCAGGTCTGCACTTGCGCTGATTCGCTACGATGCTGGCTTTCCTTGCCTTGTGCCCACTGTCACTTCACTCTGACTGCCCGGTGACAGCAGCTTCTGTACCGATTACGCCTCATCTACCTCCATCTCCCTCTCGCAGATACACGTGTGGCTCGGTGTTGGACCCACCTGGATGTTACAGAAGAATCTTTAAAAATAATCTTTAACAATAATTTCTTAAAAGTAATGTATATATAACACAACATGCACAGGTTCTAGAAATTAAGATTGTATTTGGGGGAAGAGCATATTTTGCCCACAAAAGTATTTGCTTTTTATTAATTTTTCTCAACTTTTCCTCCTATTCGTTCCTTTCTAGATTGCTCCATTGTCCATCAATATTATCACCCTTCTTCTCTGCTACTACCCTTTCTTCCGTGTGTCCCTACTTTCCTCTTTATTTCTTTCCTATAAGAACCTCCAAATTTTACATTATCAACTTAATTTTGTATTTGTTCTCAGTACTTTCTTACATACTGTGTATAATAAAACAACACACAATATGTTTAAGCAAATCTCTTACTAAATATTGGGGGAACTGTGAGGACCATCTTTTCTTTGGATTTTAGAGTTACCATTAGCTTTCAGCCTCTAGCGTTCCCCCTCTTAATAATGCTCCATGAATCCGTAAGTAATTATCAAGGACAATCTGTGTTTTGGTGAAGAGGGCCAAAATAATTATAACAGTAATCTAAGATGCCAATTGCTAAGTAATTATTCAGCTACCACCTGATAATTAACCTGCTTTACCTGCATGATCAACCAGCTAACATTTCAATTAGAAGCTGATGTAGGTTATTTAATGTCCTTGAGTGCTAGGGCAAAATACAAAAAAACACAAGTACCCCAAAGAGTCTTTACTAATATTTATAGGACATCAAGCCATTGGAATGGCAGGTATCTGTGATCATTTTAATTAATTTAGCATATTTTTAACCTTGAGTAAACACACCACAGAAGAAGAACGTGATCGTTCTTGTAAGCGTAAATATTGCAAACTCTGAGGCATCTTTTACACTCAGAACACTAAAACATTTTCCTCTCGGAGAAGATGAGGGGCTTTCACACCGGAACCTGAATGGTCCCTGTGTTGGTGGTGACCACGAGTCTGTGTGATTTCTAGGAAGTCGTCATCAGTGGACAGTCAATCATGAAGACTGCAAATGTTTCTACTAAAAAGTGGTTTCATGTCATTCACCAGGAATAATCAGAAACAGATGAGGCAGTTTTAAAATGAAAGTGCCAGTCTAGCAGCTTGAGGTAAGCCGCTCTCCTCCTGTTTGTGTCTCGGAGGAGGTGAAACTGCAGAAAACAAGATTGAAGACTGTCACTTGGCTGGGATCTGCTGTTTTGCCAATCAGTGGACATATTCAGACGTAAGGGATGCACAGTACTCGGGAACAGGAAGCAGTGAGTTTACAGCGTGGAAAATAAACTTTAGTTTAAGGTGATTTCACTGGGCACAGAAGAATTGGAGGCAGCTGAGACAAAACTCTAGGAAGAACAGGGCGCCGGTATAGCTTTTTCCTGATTATTACCTTTGATCAATGCCTTGTGAAGATTGAAAAGCCTTCTAAGGAAAATGTGAACTTAAGATTATTATTGGGCATTTCAGTCCAATTTTGCTGTTGCATAATATGAATACAGTTTCATTTCTTCTTCCTGACTCCAATACTGTTGCCTGATCAACAGTATTAGCAATGTAAGTAGAAGAACAGAACGCATCAACTTAAAAAGCTATGAAAGTATTGTTAAACATAGCTACACTCTAGAACCAGAAGTCCGGACCAAGAAGAATGATTTTATACATGTTGCATAACCTCACTGAGCGTTAGTTTCCAAAGCTTGAAATCAACCACTGGACTGCTGGTTTTAGGCTCCAGTTAGTCTCACCAATGATGTGACTATACTGTTCAGTCTTCGAGTTTGCTCATTTAGAAAATAGAGATAACAATAATGCCTCCCCCACCAGCTCCTGTGAGGCTAAATGAGTTATGGTGCACCGAACTTTTTTAATACATAAGATACAGTTAAGACAGGGTCTCAAAAGTGTGCTAGATACATTCTTGCTGTCGTCCTTTGTATTTCCTCAAGGCTAGGACCAACACTTTTCCCATACTGAGACATGTCTGAAAGCATCTAAATGTCTGTCACAGAATCAGGTTTTGTTATGTCATGGGCCATGTTTACTGTCCGATGGTTTCATTTTTCCTTTTCACGTTTTGCATCTGTTATCTTGTCAAGTAAGACAATGTCTGGGGAAAGTAGGGATTATTTTTTTGGCCAGAAGTGTATATACAGTTATACTACTTTTCTGGATACTTTTCTCAAGGAAGCTTCTTCTATAGCTTTTATCTAGAGGTCCCTCCAAAGCCTCATGTGCTCATAGATGGCCCACACTGTCAATTTAGTGGCTCGCAAAACAACAATTATTCTCCTATGGTTATTCAAGCCCAAAAGCTTTTGGGTGTGACTCACTCATGGATGTGTGATTCTGAGTTAGACTGACTGGTTTAGCATAGACATGGATGTTACTAATTTACTGAAGAGAGAAGACCCAGCCTGGATGTGGCACCAACCAATAGGCTCATATGCTGGGTGGAATAAAAATAGAAGGAAGTCTTGCTGCTGTCTGCTTGCCCAGTCATGAACGGTCCTCTCTGTGCCCCTCTGCCATGCCACCCAGCCTTGAAACTCCCAACGATGGACTTAAACCTCTGCAAACTGTGAACTAAAACAAACTTTACCTCTTTTAACTTGCAATAGCTGGTTATTTTATCTCAGAAAGTGACAGTAACTAAGATAGCTTCCTCTAGGTAATCAACAGGAAACAGTATTCAGGGGCACCTTAGAATACCTGAGACCAGAAGACTGTATGTTCTAGCAGGTATATCTACATCATCACACAAGATTGGAGACAAGGGAGAGTTATACGCAGGTTTCCAGTTCCTCTTCTCATTGGCTGTAACTCTAATTTTATACACAAGCTTCCATTTGGCTCCAAAGATTTGCTCAAGGATTTAAACAGCATATTAGAAAATTAAAATCCAAAAGAGAGGTAGTCTATCTCTCTCT
>PVIC010037344.1:0-19675 GCA_004025085.1 Thryonomys swinderianus | reverse complement strand
GAAGAAGAAGAAGAAGAAGAAGAAGAAGAAGAAGAGGAAGAAGAAGAAGAAGAAAGCTAGCCATATATTCAGCACACAGATAAAAGTCTGAACTCAGAGTATTAGGCGACTCCACCTAATAACCTCATCCATAAAGGCTGAGAAATGCCACCATCTCTGCAGCATTCCTCATTCCTAAGGCTCTGTGCTAGGGAGACAGTGGAGACAGGCACACACTGTGACTACATTCTGTTCTTTAAGTGCTCCTGCACCTCAGGCTGTTGACACACATCAAGCCCAGAAGCCTTGGCAACATCAGCACTGAGATGTACAGACATTTCTAGAATGATCAACAAACAGGATGGTGTAAGTAAGCTTCTCAACGTGACCCTTACACCCAGAGCACCTTGGGCCTCACTAGAGCTTCACTCATGAACTCTGAAGATAACCAGGTCCAGGAAGGCGGCCTTTATCTCCCCAGCCTCAAGATCCCCAGGTGTGATCACTCTTGTCTTACCTGCCTATTGCAAGGATTAAATGAAATAAAATATAGTAGCACCAAGCTACGTCTAACTCTGAGATGACAGCATATGATAAATGTTTGTGGAATCTGGAAAAGCTATTCTAGCTCAATAAAGCCTTAAAAAGAGACAAGTAAATTTAACTTCAAATTCACTGGGAAATAATCATTGTAGGCTCATGATCTAATGTCAAATGTTTTACATGTGATCTTACTTAATCTTTGTGGCCATCTGTAAAAACTATCTCTTATCAGAGAATATCAAGTTCAAACATTTGTTCCGGGTTGCAGAGCAAGCATACAGCGAATCCAGAATTTGAATTCAGCTGAACATGTGCCCAAATCTCTGTTACTCTGCTCCCTAGAGCCCGAGTCAGGGCAAGGACTTGGACAAGCGCCCAGAGAGGGCAAACGCACACAGCGGATCAGTAGATCTGAGTCAGCCCAAGTCCATGTGATCAAAGACAAAGAGACGGGGAACAGGTAAACAGACGCAGTGGTTGGGTCGGCCCAAACCCCCAGATCTCTGGTGATACTGCTTAATCACTTAACAGCACTGATGGAAACAAGTGATCTCTGTATGCTTCTGAGCCTTTCCGTCAAAAAGCAGACAGTACAATCTTCTTTTCATAATGTTGTAAGGGTTAAAGAAATAATCCGTAGGAATCGCTTTACAGTGTGTCACATACCAGGAGCTCAGTAAGAGTCCCATTCTGAAAGCCTTTCCTCCCTCGGTCACTTAAGTACCCACATCTCCTCTCAACTCTTCCTGGTCCTCAACCGCCATTCCCTTCTCTGGGCTCCTGACTGGTCCACAGTTCCCCAGTGCTCACCGGATTCCCAGTCCGGCAGGCTGAGGAAACCACAGCGCGTCGGGAAGGTCCTTACCCTCACGGCGCTCCCGTTCGTGCGTGTGTGGAGAACAGTGTGCCAGTGACGCGAAGTGAGGTTAGGTTTGATCAAGCACAATAAACTACAGAGGAGACACAGAACAACCCTGGAGAGAACTGAGGGTCATTAGAGGGAGGCCTGAAGAGCGCTTAATCAGAGCCGTGCGGGCGCCGGTGGAGGCCGAGCACTGCTCAGCTGCGCGTGTCCGTGCTGCGGAGGGAGACGGCTCACGTGCCACCTTCCCCAACGAGCCCAGGAGCCCCTGCGGGTGCCGGCTGCGCGGATGCCTTCTGTCTGGGTACACCTACTGACTCGGCCACCTTCCCCGAGTGCACCCACGTCTCCACACTGTCTTAAACTCTGGGTTCAGGGTGAAGCACTCACTAAGTTTCCTGGCCCTGAGGACTTTAGCATAGTCCAAACACACGTGCTACAGGAACGGCACCCGCTGGGTTTCCAGCCCTGGAGCCCTGTGTCCTGCCAAGCCCCAGGCTCCGTCTCTGAGATCACCGCTGGCCATCACCTCGTTACTGCCTGCCCCGCCCCACGCTACACTGCTCCCAATGAGCGGCGTGAAGTCACTCCACCTGGAAGCCATCTCCACCAGCCCCACCTTTTTTGACAGATGAACTTCCAGTATTAATTTCCAAATTTCATTAATATACTGATTTTATCGTCTGTTCAAATGTGTACCAATTTCTTGAGTTTTTCAGCCAAAACTTGAGCATCCAGGAACAGGAAGCACTGCACCAAGTGACAGTTCCAGAGTGAGCAGTGAAGGCTTGAAGGTCAAATGGACGGAGGGTGCTCGAGGTTTTTTAAGTTTTTTTTTTTTTTTCTTTGAGACAGGGTCTCGCTTTGTGGTTCAGACTGGCCCTGAGCTCACTATGTAGCCCACGCAAGCCTCGAACTCAGCAATCCTCCCATCTCTGCCTCCCGAGTGCTGGGATTATAGGCGTGATTCACCACGCCCGGCGGTGCTCGAGTTTTTTATCCTCCCCCAAAACCACTGACTTCAGTGACTGCCTGGGCTTCGCTCTGCGGACTTGCACCGGGAAACGGAAGCAAAGATCTCACTCCTGGGGACCCGCACACTCATTCATTCACCCAAAGAAACGCTGCGTTGACAGGAAGCAAAACCAACTTGCAACACGAGCTACCACTTGAAGGTCTTCCCTACGCGGAGGGTCAACTGTCAAGCAGCTAAATTATTTGAGATGGACTCCCTTTTCTAAGAGCAGAAACTGCAGTTATGCTTCATTTTTAAAAAGAAGGGGAAAAAAGGTCAGATCTTTATTCACAAGGGCAATAAGGCAGATTTACAACTTCCAGCACCTCCCCCACAACCTCATTTCGCTGATAAGAACTTATCCATAACCCTCAGCCCTTCCCTTCCAAAAACCAGACTCCTCCCCCCTCCCACTTCCAAATGAGCACAAAATTGAACTGGAGCCATTCTTTTTTGTTCCCCCCAACCGCAGGGACCCAGGAGAGGCCGCCTCCCTGGACTCTATACATCCCCCTGGGTTTCACCGGGATCCACACAGAACAGAGACTAAGTGGGAGCCTGAGAGCCGGTGTTTCCCACAACGTCTACACGACCTTTAAAAGAAACAGCTATAACCCAAAAGGTCACAGTGCTGTGTGAGAAGCACTACCACTCTGAACTCAGTGCCCTCAACCAAGATTCCCCGAAGTATGAGAGCCACGCGGGCTCCTCTCCGCGCTCAGCACAGAGCAGCTTCCCTGTGTTACGTCACCAAGTGCCACAGAACCCTCCTCACCGGTCTGCCAGGATCTGGGTTTCTGGAAAAATCTGTAACAGTGGTTAGACAGTGACCCAAGTGTGGAGTTCACTGGCCACCACCCCCCTAACGGTTTCAAAGCCGGCCTCCTTCCAAGCTATAATAGAAAATGTGTACAGTATAGTAATTACACGGCTGTGCTGCACCAGCCAAAACTGAGACTCAGACCCAGTACTGCCTTTAATTAGATGTATCATTCTGGGTAAGTCACTGAACCACTCTAAGCCCTGAACAGTTCCTGTCAGGCAGACCCTCAAAGTCTCCACGCGATTGGACCCCAATCTATCAGACCGCATGCACTGGCACTTTCCCATCTTCACCTGACTAGACATGCAAAGTTCGCTCCCACCAGAGGGTCCCCGCACCTCCTCCCTGTCACCCTTGCGTCCTACTCTTTCCCTGGGTCTCACTTAACCAGCTACTTTTGTCATTCAGCTCAAACGTCAAAACGGACCTCATAAACCTCAAAGGTCAAAGCAGAACTAATTAGAAAATTTAGTGACGTCAAGCACTAGGAATATGTGTTAAGTATTAAGTTTAATGACAGTGAAGGGGTGAATATCGTTCTATGGCTACCTCTGTGAAATCAGTTGAAGTTTTATTTCTAGCACAAAATGGGTCTTTCATCCCTGTGCACTCAGTATTTCACAAGACCCGGTGCAAAGTAGTCCTGGGCCAAAAGGGACACCAGACTTCTAAAGTGCTTGGAAAGGATTCTTAACTTTGGTGGGGAAAGTGAACCATGTTCAACTAACTCTAACGTCAGCAATGGGCGAGGAACTAGGTGGCTAACACTATCAAATCAGACTTACACAGAGCAGGCAGAGATCTGAAAATATCATTTCTAACAGGTCACAATCTATAGTCATCTAGCTTACGTCAATTCCAACATGTTTATAAAGAAAAAAAAAATGTGTCTTGGATACACTCACGTATTGTCACGAGGAAACCTACACTCATCAGTCAACAGCCCAGGGCACAGGGACCCTCAGGTCAACTTTCAGCTCTGCCAGACTCACTGTCTAACCTTGAACAAGTCACTTGATTTTTCTACCCGAAAAATGAGCTCGTGCCAAGGTTCACTTCCAGTTTGTGGACACTGCGTGCCACTGCTACTTTTAAAAAAGAAAAAAAAAAAGTCCTTCTCATCTGCTACATCCATGTTCACAGGATAACAATTTATCCTCAAGTCTGTAAATCAAAGCAACTAGACTCACGGGATCATTTTACCCAATCTTCTTGCCAAAAGGGTGTCTACACTAACCCAGTGTCTCTCAAATGCTGTGATCAGACTTCCTGTTTCCTGGAGAGGGTAGGCAAGAAGACACACTTCCAGTCAATATGCTACATTTTAGTTTGCTGTGGACAATTTCCATTTCTTGTGTTACTTCCATGATTCCCACACTTCCCATCAATTCAAGTGTATCTTCCTATTTAGTTTTTGGTTTGTGGTCTTTTTTCTTTTCTTTTTTCTTTTTTGAACACTTGATAAATAGGAGGTTTTCTCCTTCCCTACTACAACATTCATCAGTGGCTTTAGTTAGGCAAAACTACCATTCTTTTTCTACCTCACCACACTGTCCAGTGCCTATTAAAGATATCCCAATAAGTATTAGCACTTTTTATATTTACATTAATACTAACAGAAATGAGACGTCAGAAAATGAAAGACGGGGAACCCACAGATGTTATAATTAACCAAAGCTTAGAAAAACTCAAAAAATCATTAGGTATTTTTTGGGGGGGGGCTTTCATAAAAACTGTATTTTGTAAGTCCTGGTTAAAACATGAGTAATAATTTTTCTCGTTAATTAAAAATGGGAAAGTGGGCAAGGTCTTTGCTAGAGTGTACCTATGTAAGACTGCCTTGTTTTGTTTTGTGTACCAGGGATCGAACTCCGCCCCTTGTGCCAGTACCACTTGAGCTAAATCTCCAGCCCCCAGACTGCCCTTTTTAAAAGGGGAGAGTTTATAGACACTAAGATGCCCTAACCACTGCGAAGCCTGACACCTGCAGAAAGTAAAATGTGACAGGGAACACGTCGCCGTCGCAACAGCTTTCGGGGTGCACTTCCGCTCGCCTTCGACTTCACTGAGCACAGAGTCCAGAGAAAGGGCTCCGAGTCCATGTGCCTCGAGGCCGTGCACTCTTCCTCCTGGACCCACGCATCTCACCAACCCGAGCACCCCCAAGTCCGCAGGCGCAGGAGAGCGGCTACATTTCGGGGCGAGTGAGCTCCGCCACCTCCCCGGGGCTGCACGAGGCGCGCGCGTGGCGGACACGTGCGGACACGGCTCCGCGCTGCACGCTCCGCACTCAGAACCCGCAGACCCGACGTTGGAACCTCTGCGCTCCCAGGCCGAGGAACTTTTCTCAACTTCGCACCCAGCGCCCGGTTCAAGGTCTGGCGGCGGCACCGCGAGCTGGGGCTCCGCCGACAGCGCCCCCGAGCGCGGGTCGTTCACACGAAGAGGCCCCGGGCTGCAGACCCCTCGGCCGCGGCCCGCGCACCCGACAGGGACGCGGGTCTCTCCGGCGCCCCGGGCGTAGCTCCGCGCGGGCCCCGGAAGGCGGCGCTTCGGGACCGGGAGGAGACAAGAGCGGGAGAGCGCGGGGACCCGAGCAGGTGGCGCTCACCTGGGTCCCGGGAGCCAGGAACCGGGGCCGGAGCGCCCGGTCTCGCAGAAGCCTACCGGCCCGCGCCGCCATCTTAACCAGGAAACGCGCGGGTCCTCGCGACGCCAAGCCTGGGGGCTGGGGGGGCGGGGCGGGGGCGGGGCGGGGGCGGGACGAGGTGGGTGAAGGGCTGGGGCGGAGGAGGGACGGAATGGGGAAGGGTGTGGTTGGGCGGGAAGGGGGCGGGGCTGGGAGCGGAAAGGGGCGGGACCAGGCCCTAGATCCCTCGGACGCCGTCCCTGCGCGCCGGGCGCGCGCCGGTCTCCTGCGAATTCTAGCCTCGGTTTCACATTCAGCACCCCAAGGTCTCCCGGCTTTCTCACGCGCGGTCTCCGGGCTCTTGTTAGGACTCAAAGCCTTGCGGTCTTGGTACTTCGACTGTCCCCTGGGGTTGGACTGACCAAGAAACGTTTGTCGCTGCTGTGAGAGCTGGCAGGACCAACAAAGGACCAACAAAGATCTGGGTCTAGTCCTGAGGTCAGGTATGTGGGGGACGAAGCCAGAAGCCATGAGGAGGACCCCAGGTCCGGAGCCAAGGAGCCTGCCCCTTACCCGGTAGGGGAGGCGTGGGGTTTCTTTTGGTTTGGTTTGGTTTTTTTAATCCTTAACCTAAAATCAGCGCAAAGCAACTTAAGAATTTTAAGCCTGAGAACAAAAGCGTTTATTTGGAGTTTATAGAATTCTGTGTACCCCACATGTGATAAAAGTGACCATAGCAGTCACTGGACCATAGGCTTATAATTCCACCACACTCAGTGGATAAAGCAGGCAAGAGAGGTCCAACTTTAAGCTGCCTGGGCAATTTAGTGACTTAATGAAACCTTTCTTCAAAGTAAGAATTTTTAAAAAATTAAAAAGAAAGCACACCAAATATACACCAAACACTTGATAAACATGAGCTCATTTTCTTTTTTTCGTGACTTTTTAAGTAAGTGCATACATAAAACAGTCATTTTGCTAAAAGAAAACTGAGACACAAAAAGTTTGACTCTTAGAAGTTACAGATCTAATAAGGAGTACACATACGATTCAAGTCCATGACTTACATTAAGCATTATTTTAGAACTTTTTAAATCTTATTTTAAAAAATTGTATGTAATTTCAAATTGACAAAAGCATACAAAAATATTACCCCAAAATGTCCATATATCATTTATCCATTTTCACCAGTTACAGTATTCATATGTTGGCCTGCTTTTTTTTTTTTTGAACAATTGATATAGACAACCCTGAGCAAGCTACAAATCCATAAATTGGCTTTTCATATTAAAAGTCTGCCTATTGGCCCCCAATGCGTCGCCTGAAGAGCCCGCAGTCGGTGTGTGGGAAGGAGCAGCCCCGACACCGCTGGTCACAGCAGAGGCCTCAGTGATCTGCGACCCTGTGACGTCACGGGTGGCGGGACCACAGCGCGGCTGAGGGCAGCGTGACTCGGACAGAAAACTCCCGCGGAGGCAAAATCAATCCATGGAAACAAACACGTTTCCCACCAATCGCTGATCAGCTCCCGCCAGAGTATCTTCTTGCCGCGTGGCCAGGACCCTGCCCCTCGGGGCTCTGCAGAGCGCTGCTCCCCGCGCCGCCCCTCACCTCTTCCGGAAGCTGCTTGATCAATAAACAGTGTGAAGCTCCAGGAGACCGTGTCTTAGCCGGATAAGAGCCTGGACCTTCCCGGGCCCCCATTTTATGCATCAAGATCTAGTGTTGCCCTTTTTAATCTGCCTGCCATACTCCTGGGCAGGCCCTTGGGAGTTTGCGCGGCTCCCAGTAAACAGTTCCCCTGAGATAAATAAACCCCGGTCCCCATTTCTTATTCTTATAGATATAAATGTAGCTACATTAATTTTATAGCCCATTCTTGGTCAAAATTTTACTCACTAGATTTACCATCCATTGATAACATCAAATCAATTATTATTGTGATCCTTCCAAGTTCACTAGAAGGAGGGAAATTCACCTTTTCCCCATGACCTTGTTTATTCTTTTATTCACTTGGAACAGTCTGGGATTATGGACCCTGTTTAGTCTAGTGGCAAACCCGTGCTTTTGCCACTCTAGATGTCTGTTATTTAATCTTCACAAGAACGGGGGGGGGGGTCCTACATTCCCGTTTTGCTAAGAGACTTGGACCACAGCCAGTGGCCTTTACAGGGCACAAAGATCCCATAACTTCCTCACAACATGAAGCTGCCAGTCAGATTCCCTAGAGCTGGAGTCACCTGCTTCCGCACTGCCCTCCGGGCCTGTGGCTCTGACTCGCCATCCCATCCATCGTTAGCCCGACTGGCTCTGCCATCTGGCCAGGATGGAGCAAGGACTCTCATAAATGTTTGCAGTGTGAATGTTTAAACTTGCTGAGCATTTGGGAGAGGTTGCCAGAGGAAGACCACTGATGGAATTAATCAAAGTCAATTTCCAATATTACCTCCCTAAAGAGATCAGCTACTATCACTTATGCTTCAACACAGACACAAAGGAATTTGGAAGGAATGGAGAAGCAGCATGATTGGTAAAGATTGAACCCAGCACCCAGGCTCTGGCGCTTTGAAGAAGTACAGTCCCTGCTAGATGAGCATTACTGAGCATGAGGTTTTTATGTTTTGTTTTGTTTTGTTTTTGAAATGGACAGGGGAGAGGCTTTCTGATTGGTGTTTAAGTACATATGGCAGTTTGAGGTATCTACTGGTGCATGCCCGGGGCTTTCCAGGTTCATGAATTTGCCAGCTTCAACTGAAAGCCCAGTCTTCCCCTAGGGGGCCCAAGTATCTTTGTAGCAGTTCCTCGATGTCTTTACACACATCTTTTCGTCCAGTCTTCTCTACAGCCAGGGGGCAGGCAAAAGAGGAGGGTAAACATCTGGTATCTATCTAGTACTGGGCCTGAATGAATGGGTGAACTAAATCACCCTTATTTGAGGCCTAACATCTCTTCTAATTGCTTAATTTTTTTCTTCCTAAATAGGAAGCTGTTTGAATCCTGCACTGTGCTTTATGAAAGCAAGCACTCAGTTTTTCAGTCAAATTGGATTGGATTCAAATGCTACCTCTACTCCCATATAAATCTGATGGGGGACTACCTCCTTCCTAAAGTCCTGGTAACTAAACAACAATTATTGGAAGCTATTGTTTTGGATTGAGCCCCTGGTTGGAACCCAATGTGGCAGACTAAAAATCAAAATGGAGTTTGATGACACCAATCTGGACTGACTTTCCTTGAAAATATTATTTAAAATCATTTAGTGGGTATGAAGGGCCCACAAACAGCCAAAATTCCCAAACAAGCTAGTCTCTGTTGATGAGATAATGACTTTTCTTCTGCTTTGGTCTTTCCACAAGAAAAGTATTAGAAAGTAATCTGATGTCTTCATTTTATTTTGTTTTAGCAGTACTCAGAATTGAACATAAGGTTTCCTGTATACTATGCAAATGATGTACAATGGAGTTACATCTCCAGTTCTTTTTAGTTTTGTCTTGGGAAAAGGACTTGCTAACTGGCCCTCAAACTCACAATCCTTCTGCCTGTTTCCAAGTAGGAGGTTACTGGTGTGCAGCACCACAACCTGTACCGTTTAGTTATTTTCCTGTTGTCAATTTACAAGGAAAATAACATTGAAATAACCAGTCTGTATTTTGTGCTTTGTTTCTATTTTTTTTTTTAGCCCTTCTCCTTCTATATAAACAACCTTTTCTACTCAGCCCAACAGAATATTTATTCCATATTGTCAAGTAAAATGTTGTCCAGTGCAAGAACTGAAAATAAAGTCAGTTAAGATCCGTAAGCTAAATTGTTTTTTTGTTTTTGTTTTGTTTTGTTTTTTTTTGAGACAGGGTCTCGCTTTGTAGTTCAGGCTGGCTCTGAGCTCACTATGTAGCCCAGGCAAGCCTCGAACTCAGCAATCCTCCTGCCTCTGCCTCCCGAGTGCTGGGATTACAGGCATGAGCCACCATACCCGGCACTGTGGTATGTGGCATTGATTGCTGGTGGGCGTGAGTCACCACGCCCAGCATTCTATGTGGTTTCCGGGATCGAACTCAGGACCTTCGCTGGCGAGGCAGGCACCGGAACCACCGAGCTAAAACTCCGACCCCGTAAGCTAAATTTTTATAATTTTTTAATTTTACCATCATCAGTGAGATGTTGTAGGAAAGACCTTACACAAACTAGGGGCTTAATGTTACTTTTCTTTCTCTAGTGGGTTCTTAAACATTTGTGTGATATCAAACATGAAAGACCAAACCCAATCAGAGATGTGAGTCAGAAATTCCATGACACTTTGTAATTTATCTTAGTTATACTGGAGCATTATAGAAATATGTAGATGCCTGATGACCGTATGAAAAGTCTACAGTGATTGCCTTCCGGTGGAAGTTAGAGGATAGTGGTCAGGAAACCTTTCTATTTTGTTTTAGAATTTCAAAATTCCACCCTACAGTTCCTGAATCAGAGTTACTTAAAATGGGGACTGCATTTTTTTTTTCCTTCCTTGTGGTACTGGAGATTGAACTCAAGGCCTCACAAATGCTAAACAAACATTCTACCAGTGAGCTACATCCCCCCAGTCCCTTTTTAATTTTTTGACACAGGATCTCACTAAGTCACTAAATCACCCAGGCTCAAATTTGGGATTCTCCTGCTTCAACCTCCCACAGTCCTGGGATTACATGATTAAGTCACCATGACTAGCAGGATTTGCATTTTAAGTAATATTTTCGAGGAGTTCTTTAGTTTGAGAACTGAAAAGCAAACCAAACCGAACTATCATGCTGAACTCTTTCCAGAAGTTTCATGGTGATTCCAAAGGCAAGTCACTCTTTTATCTCCCATTGGTTCCTAAATATGGGACAAAAGCTGGTAGTTGTGGGGCCGGAGGATTAGCTCAGTGGTTCCGGCGCCTGCCTCGCAAGCGTAAGGACCTGAGTTCGATCCCCGGTTACCACATATAATGCTGGGCGTGGTGGCTCACGCCTGTCATCCCAGCACTCGGGAGGCAGAGACAGGAGGATTGCTGAGTTTGAGGCTTGCCTGGGCACCATAGTGAGCTCAGGGCCAGCCTGAACTACAAAGCAAGACCCTGTCTCCAAAAAGCAAAAAAAAAAAAAAAAAAAAGCTGGTAGTTGTGGACGAAGGTGATGGCTTAATGCTGCTTTGACACATTGACACAAAACTTAGTTTTTCTCACTTTAACCATGACACACAGAAGTAATGGCTAAGGGGAAGTAGCTAAGTGATGCAGAACTGTAATTGTGGACTGTTTAAGTGATCCCTAGACTTAGGCATGAGCATTGCATACATACTCTGCTACCAGACTGTAGTGCAGAAATCAGCATCAGACACACAGCTCAAGTCTTTACTCTGCAATTTAAAGCTTCATAATCTTGGGCAAGTTACTTAATCGCTTCAATTCCTTTATCTGTGGAAAAGGGGTTATGATTTGAATGATTTTGCCAATGAGATGCATTGTCAAGTGCTTGAGATCCCACTGGCTGTTATCTACTGTGCATTCATTACTTGACTAAAAAGTCTTCTTCCTGTCTTTGTTTTTTTTTTTTTTAATACTTATGTCAGTGAACCTCAGTTTTGCCATTAGTACAACAAAAGGACCTTACTGGAGTTGGGAGTTCAAAATGTAGCACTTCTCATAAACTTTGCATACATCTGAAGTGTTAAATTCCACAGCTCCACGATAGAGCTCACTTGAGAATAGAACAGCGTGCCTACACTGTTTCTTATTCAGCTAATTGTTCCAAGAAGAAAAATAAAAACATCAGTAGGCCCACCTCCCTTCTCTTTCATCTGAGCCGTGCATGTTAGCAGTGAAATAATGTGTTCATTTTCTTACGCACCCTGATTACTTCAGGGGCCCTGTTCTGCCAGAGAGGCATATCACAAAGCCTTCCAATGGGACAGTGCATCTAGCCGTTCCAATGGTTGTTTACCATTACCTTTTCATTTAAGTATAAAAACCATTTGACAAAAATACAAACTCATTATGACCAGCAGAGCTGAATAAAATTTTTAAAGAAACAACTTTAATTTTCATAAATTGCATTTTTGAGTTCATGCTGTTGAATGTCAGGAATGAAAAGTACTATTATGATGATGTAATAAAGGATATTTGCAAATTTTATTCAGCTTTTTAAAAAGTGTATAACAGATTTCTTGAATCTACAGGCAAAGACATTTTGGCCTTCTTATGTAAACAGGTAATACCCATGTCACTGTTTCTGGCAGCCATTTTAACAAATGCACTAGTCGTGTTGTTTACCAGGACACAGAAAGAACTCCTTTTGTGCTAACATTTTTTTTCACTGCACATTAATGCATTAAAATGATTCATTTTAGGGACTTATGGTATATCTCAGTGGTAGAGTTTTCGCCTAGCATATATAAGCCATTGGGTCCATTCCAAACATCACAAGAAGAAGAAGGAAAAAGAGAAGGAAGGCAGAGGAGGAGGAAGAGGAAGGGGAGGAGCCAATGTTAATTTTATGGCATCTCTAAGTACTTTGTTTAAATTATGAGGTACGCAGGTGAGAGGGATTTAAAGCTGACACTGCCTCCCCGGCCAAAATGGCAGCAACCAGACTTAAATGTAAGTCTCAGTGCATTTGGGAGAAAATTCAAGAGAGTCGAATTTAGCGCAGCAGTATTTCTAGCCTCACAGCTCAGTGATCACAGGTCCATTTGCTCGCCATGGAAATCAAAACCAAACCAAAAGGAGGTCACTGTTTCGCGTAAACACGAAAAAACAAAAGTTTTATTTTAATCTGGCTCCCAGCAACTGGAAGGTGTTCGTTTGCCTTAATTCAGTTACTTCTTGTGCCCAGGTGTTCAAGGGTCGTTGCTGTTAAGGAACAGAGGAATGAGCCAATACAAGGAGAGAGCAGAAGCCTCCACGGTTACTTCATCTCTGCTGGACACCAACATCCTATTCTCTCTGTTGGTTTGGCTGAGAGGAGGAGAGGTAGTTGTGCGGTCAGCATGAGGAGGTTTGGAGAAGCCAACTTCCTGGTGTCAGCTTCTGCGTATTTCCCCATTCATTTGGGCATTTATGTTCTAGGCCTAAGGAAGTTAGAGAAGCCACTTCCAGGTAAAGGAAAAGAATTTTTTTTTAAAGTTCCACTTTGCGGTGCCAGTTGTAGCAGGACAGTCAAATTCAGGAGGAAAAGTAGAGAGCATCACTAACCTGAAGGTAGTATAGCCCAGGACAAGGACAGCTGAAAAGGCTAATTATGGGGAAAAAGATTGAAGAATAGAAATAAAGTGATGCTCTTCTACTGCCAGGGGTCTGGAGATGGATAAAAGATGGGGAGAGGTCAGTACGGAATGTTTACTCAGAGTCCTAAGGAGAGACACGGGCTGAAAGAGAAAAGTGGCACCAGATGGGATGGGGGAAAAATTCCCCTCAGAAACAAAGACCTGAATTCTCACATGGAACTCAGCACCCCAGTGGTGATTAAGATAGCCTTTTTAAAATATTAAAATATAAATAAAAGGGACATTCTACTTCAGATTCACTAGAAAGTAGGCAGCTACAGCTGTGCCTTTGTCTTCGTTTTTGAGTTTCTTTCTCTTTTGGTTGCTGTTTTGTTTTATTTTTTTGGTGTTGGGTAGCTAACTATATCCTTACTCACGTTAAGCAAGAGCACGTTTGTAGGGAACAGGGAAAGGTGCATAACCAGAAGCCCTGCAGTGTATCCTGGTCTCTTGTGAGCCCTAACAGCATAAGGCAAATTAAAGAATAAAGACAGGAAATGAGACTTAGAGAAGAAGCTGGGTTCTGGGCCTGATCAGTGCTGCTCTGGGCAGCAAAGATGAAGGCAACCCAAACTTGCCACCCCTTTATTTGGTTCCTTGGGAGTAACAGTTTACTCATCATACAGAAAGATCCTAAGCCCATGAGGAACTTATATTGATTAGGAATTTATCCCTCCCCAGCTGAAACTTTTCTCTTACTACTAGATTTTAAGGAACTAGGATGTCTTTAGCTGATTATAATCCTGGCATGTCACAGCATCAGGATACCTTGGGGGTTTTAGCTGTTTTCAGAAGAATTGATAAAGTTATATCTCAAGATGGTAAAGCCAGACTATAGACAGGAAAACTAGGCCTAATAATAATTTAATTGTGAAATGATTTTTCAAAATTATGTAGACTTGCTCCTCGCACATGTCTTACTACTGAGCTGTAATCCAAGCACCTCACCCTTTTTATTTGGTTCTGGGGATTGAAGGTAGGACCTTGTATATAGGCTGTGGTTCTGAAATTTGCTTATGTAATAAAATCCATTTGGACCAAAGCTCCCATGCACTTCTGAGGTAGTAAGTCTGGCTTGGGATCCAGGGATCTGCATTTTTAAAATCACTCTCGTACTTCATTGTCTTTGTTGGAGGGGGGAAATCATCTGTTGTTGAGGAAGAGCCAGTCCAGAAACAGACTTTGAGATGGCTTGAGAGAAAGTAATTATCTAATTCTTCCTTCTTTCTCATTTTCTTTTCCCTTTCTTACTTGAAATCTATCCTTTTGTCACTTGCTTCTTCAGAATCCAGTGTACTACATGAGTATGAATTATGGCAAGAACTTTCCAGAAAAGTCTCCATGCTATTCTGTCTCCTGAAGATGTGATCTCTTCTCCCGAGTTTCAGTAATTCTTCCCTGGGAAATCCCTACAGACAAGGCTGACAGTGGTGATCAGAGGCTAACTGGCCATATCTGTGTTTTTTCTGCTATTTCCTTTCAGATTTTAAAATCTGCAATGAGGAAGTTGAGTTTTCTTCACTGCTATTACCCTGCACATTGCAGGGCCAGAAGGACAGGAGATACACAACCTATGTTAACTGATAAATTAACCCATTAATAAAATTGAAGATGGCACCCTAATAAGAAATTTCAAAGATGCATGAATGCCTTGAATCCTGTCCCTGCCCCCTAACAAGAAAGGAAGTTGAGTCTCTCACCAAGGGAAACCCACTGCCTAGTCTTACTTTTGAGGCCAACAGTTTTTACACATTTCCTCTAAGCTTTGGGATACATTAATATCTTAAAGACCTTTCTGTCTCTGTCTGTCTCATTTATTGAACAATTATGTTTTTAAATATTTTATAAAAGTTCAAATAGCCCTTACTACAGCTCTATTTTATAGATATCCAAAATGAGTCTCAAAGCAGAGAGAAAGTTTCCTGAGGTAATAAATAGGAGATGGCCAATCAGTCTGGGATTGATTCTAGGCCAACGCTCCAACAGAAACTTCTGTGATGACGTAAGCATTTTGTACCTGTGCTGTCCAAATGCGTGGTCATTAACCAGAGGTGGCTATTGAGCACCTGAAATATGGCTGGTGGAACTGAGAAAATGACTGTTCAATTTTATTTATTTGGTGCTTAATTTGTATGACCACAAATGGTTGGTGATGAACATGTCAGCTGGTGCAGGCCTAAGGCTGTCTCCTGCTGAGGCACAGACTCTGCACTTACACCACTTTCTCCTTTGTTTGCTCCCCTAGTCGTTCCTGAGACAGAGACTTGAATACAATGCTTAGGAGCTGATCCCAGGCAGCAGATGAGGGTTGGACAGGGAAGATAGGAAAAGTAGGAACCTAAAGAACGCGGCCTTGGTAGGGTTTGATAAGCAGTTGGAGTTTATTCTTTCAGGAAACAGTGGCAGCACTCGCAGAACATACTTACTTCATAATTGTTTCATCAAGGGACAAGAAAGCGATCATGTTTATCTACTAGCTCTGTGCCTCATTGGTTGAAAGGTGCTTCTAGGGATACTCCTGCCCTCCCTCCCCTGAACCCCTACACTTCCAGTTTTCCTCCTGGATAGGACAGTCCTGCATGTTCCTTTGCCTAGATGAAGCTTTGGCACAGAGTTTTGGATCTTTGAAGCTGAACTTCCCTAACTCCCTATATATTCCAAGACGGACCAAGGGAGATGGGGTCTGAGTAAACTATATTGACCTTTATTTTAAGCCAACCAGATTAGCTTACATTACCATTTTATTTGAGAGAGGAAGAGAGGAGCCCTGGATTGTGCAGAAAGAAAGGTTCACTATTTTTCAAAGTTTCAGAACTGTAGCCTCAGACCGTGCTGCTGTCCTTGTTTCCTTAATGACCAAATTCTACCCTGTTCAGGGTCACTTCTAGCAAGCAGGATACTCTAAATACTCCTGCTGTCTCAGATGTACCGTGTAGCATAAAAGACCTGACCCAGGACATTTTCAGTACAGCCATAGCAAGATTCGAGCATTCCAGAAAGAAATTACGAGGTTGAGTTTTATTTGATATATATAAAAAGATTAGAGGTAGCAAAGGAAGAGAATCAGGGGAATCTATACACCATTTTGAAAAAAATAAAAGATTTTACAGTGGAAGCAAATAGAAGGTACAAATAATCATTTCTCCTACTTGGATATCAAGTTCTATTGAGCTCCCAGCAAAGCAAACATGTGATTATGAAGAAGTAAATTAACTGAAATCCAAGTCCAAGAGGCAGATAGCTTCTGAAGGTGATGCACTTCTACTTCTGAAAAGAACACTAGGTAGAGTTCTTTTTTTTTTTTTTTTCTTTGAGACAGCATCTCACTTTGTAGTTCAGACTGGCCCTGAGCTCACTATGCAGCCTAGGCAAGCCTCGAACTCAGCAATACTCCTGCCTCTGCCTCCCAAGTGCTGGGATGACAGGTATGAGCTACCACACCCAGCACTGTGGTGTGTGGTACTGATTGCTGGCGGGCATGAGTCACCACGCCCAGAACTGTATATGGTTACTATATCCAGTATTGTTTGTGGTTATCGGGAATGGAACCAGGGACCTTGCACTTGCTTGGCAGGCGCCGGAACCACTGAGCTAAATCTCCAGTCCTAGAGTTCTGATTTTTCACCTAGAACTAGAAGTTGGTCCCTAAAATCTTGTCCTGGAGCAGTGGGAAGAGTCCTGCATAGTGTTACAGGTGAAGGAATGCTATCAGGGTTCATTCAGAGACGATGGCCATTCCGGCCATAAGGAGACCTTAGCGCCAATGAGGCCCTGCTTGTGGAGACTATCTTCAAGCTAAAACTTCCATAACATTCCTTTCAAATATTCTATCTTAGAGTCATTGGGAGAACTTCAGGTCAGAAGCAAGAGTTTCCAGGATAGGGGAAGTCCAGGATGCTAGAGGAGACACAACAGAAGATGATGACGGCGAAAGAGCTCGAGTGTGTACACTGCCTCTCGGGGGTACAGAGGGCCCGAGTTTGATACCCAGTACTGAAAAATGAAAGTGTTATATAAAAATATTAAGTACTTGGAAGCTTTTCTAAAAATTGAAGTGCACACCTGATGGAAAAAAAGATGAACACGAGTAAAGTGACAAAATATGGCCAGTAAACAAGAAAAAGAACAATGTACTGATTGCATGAAAAAAATGCGACATAATGTAAAAGATAGTATGGTCTGAGAAAGGTAAACATGTTTAAATTTAAAAACGTGCTCAATGTGGGTGTAGCTGTGGAAGAAATATATCCTTGTACTTGTTTGTTGAAATGTAAAGTGTTATACCCTCTGGTGATACGTATCTAGAGCCTAGTCCACTAATTTGATTTCTAAGAATTTTCTCGAGTGAATATTTACAATCAAAGACACAGACCTAAAATTCCATCACTTGAGTGGCTGAGGCAGGAGGACTGCTGCGATTTCAAGGCCAGATAGGGCTACATAGCAAATTCAAGATCAGCCTGAACTACATAGGAGACCCTGTTTTAAAAAAACATATACTCAGGGCCGGAGGGTTAGCTCAGTGGTTCCAGCGCCTGCCTTGCAAGCGCAAGGTCCTGTGTTCGATCCCCGGTAACCACATAGAATGATGGGCGTGGAGACACGCCCACCAACAATCAACACCGCATACCACAGTGCTGGACGTGATGGCTCACACCTATAATCCCAGCACTCGGGAGGCAGAGACAGGAGGATTGCTGAGTTCACGGTGGCTTGCCTGGGCACCATAGTGAGCTCAGGGCCAGCCTGAACTACAAAGCAAGACCCTGTCTCAAAAAAAAAAAAAAAAAAAAAATATATATATATATGTATATATATATATATATATACACACACACACACTGTTACTGAATAATATATTTAATGATAAAAATTGAAAATCATGTAGTTGGATAGTTAATGAAAAATATAATCTTAAGCAATGTCAAAATATATATTATGAAATTTAAATTTGCTTTGAAAGGAAACATATAGTTAAAATTTTAAACTCACTGCTAATAGTTTCTTATAAAACCTTGAAAAAATCATTTATGTATCTATCCACATTGCACTTTGGAGATTGAACCTGGCTTCAAACCTGCTAAATATGCTGTTGCAGCTTTGTCTAGATGCCCCCCACAGCCTCATGTGGTCTCAGGTGGAGCTTTTTCAAAGGAGACTGAATCTAGAATGTGTTGTCATCGCGGGGCTGCACATAGGGTGAGACACAGAGTCACACTCACACACACACACACACACACACCAGACTCTGGGGAGGTTTCTGGAACGCGTCCATTTAATGAGTGCAGGGTAGAGAGTTATATAGCACAAGCAGTGGGAAGGGTTTGAGGTGGCTACTGGGCATTGGTCTGTGGCTGTCAGAGAGGGACACAACGTTGGGGAGGACCGGGCAGACTCTGGCTGGGGCTTGCCCTTTAACTCAACACTCACTTTGGTGTCAACTTAGTCTACCGAGGGCCACGGGCTCTCTCGGGACCCAGGAGCCTGGCGTGTGGTGCAGTTGGCTCAGCCAGAGCTGGATTTTGCCATCACCTCCTCCCTTCTGCTTAGACCCGATGGCCTTTGCCAACCATGTGACCTTTTTTTTTTTTTTTTTTTTTTTTTTTGCTTTTTGAGACAGGGTCTCGCGTTGTAGTTCAGGCTGGCCCTGAGCTCACTGTGGTGCCCAGGCAAGCCGCCGAGTACTCAGCAATCCTCCTGTCTCTGCCTCCCGAGTGCTGGGATGACAGGCGTGAGCCACCACGTCCGGCATTGTGGTATGCGGTGTTGATGGTTGGTGGGCGTGTCTCCATGCCCAGCATTATATGTGGTTACTGGGGATCGAACTCAGGACCTTGCGCTTGCGAGGCAGGCGCTGGAACCACTGAGCTAACCCTCTGGCCCACCGTGTGACATTTTTTGGGTTTGGTCAGCTAGGGTGACCCTCAAATGAGCCCACAAGCCCATGAATTTAACTCGGACAAGCCCACTGTGGACGCTCCCAAATGGAGCCCCAGGCATTATTAAAGGTAAGCACATGGAAAGACTAAGCCCATTTGGGTCTGTGGGTTGACAAGGGCCGTGTGGGTATCGTGGGAGAGAGCCGAAGCTTGTCCAGGGGCGTGCGCAGTATTCCGGGCGAGTCGATGAACAGCGGCGGCCGTGGCTGTCTGCTTGTGCGGGGTGACGGAGGCCGTGGCGGCTGCAGACACTGCGGTGACTACGGACACAGTGATGGCGATGATGGCTGGAGCCCGTAAATCACATTTTCTGTGTGGGTGAAGCATAAGGTTAAACGGGGGGTCGCTGCCCAACCAGTCTTTGGTAAGAGGTGGGCACACAGGCGCCGAAAAGCGAAATTGTCCAGTTGGTGCTACAGGACACATAGCACGAGTCACCCCACAAGCAGGAGGTCCCAGAGACTCCGGAGAAGGAAGCACTGGCGCCCAGAACAAGGAAGATGGGTCAGGGGTGTCGGTCTTTAGGTCGCTAGGGCGGAGGAGGAGTCAGCTGGAGGTGAGGGAGAGAAGCAGGCAGGGGAAGGAGACAGAAGAATTCCCTGAGACT
>PVIC010037343.1:5316-18233 GCA_004025085.1 Thryonomys swinderianus | reverse complement strand
CGCTTTGTAGTTCAGGCTGGCCCTGAGCTCACTATGGTGCCCAGGCAAGCCACCGCGAACTCAGCAATCCTCCTGTCTCTGCCTCCCGAGTGCTGGGATGACAGGCGTGAGCCACCACGTCCGGCATTGTGGTATGCGGTGTTGATTGTTGGTGGGCGTGAGTCTCCACGCCCAGCATTATATGTGGTTACCGGGGATCAAAGCGCTTGCGAGGCAGGTGCCAGAACCACTGAGCTAACCCTCCGGCCCCCATGCTTTTTATTTTTGGATTCAGATTTAATTGCACTATCTGAAAAACATTTTCCAGTGTTATAGAGCTTTTTGCTTAGATAATTATCTTAAAATAATCAGGATATTTAGGGGAAATGTTGGAAGACTAATGTGTTGAACTTGTGGATGAGGTTTTATATGTGATTGTCATGTCTTTGTACACAGGAGAGAAATTTCAATGTTATGAATCCTGCTATGATAGAAAAATCCCAACTCAAATTCTCATGCCCTCTTTGCTGGGACACAGCTAGGTACAGGATAAAGTTGGGCCAATTGAACATATGTGCATGAGGATTTTTTCCGAACAGATATTGCACGGAACTTCTGCTGTGGTTATGTTTGACATGGGTTGAATGATCAATTTCATGATACAAGAAAGCTATAATATAGCCATAAAACAAAGGCCATGCTTGACGTGGTGCGGGCAGCAGAAATAGTGTGGGTGCAGACACTCACAATTTGCTGGTCATGGCTTTGGCCTTTTATTATCCCTTGAAGTTTAGTTTCAAGCATATTTTTTCAACCCACACTATCAATTCTATAAAATACTTAATAAGATTAAATACTTTCTTTTCCTAAACTAGTGAAAGAAAATTCTTTTGCTTGCTGCTGAGTCCTCACCAATACAGCAGTCAAAAATAAGTAGAAATGTTATTTTTTATATCCAACAATTGGTTATTGCATATTTGTGTTACTTAATAGTGTCTTATATGGGAGAACGAAAAGACTGGAGTTTTTTCTAAAGAAAAACACGAGTTCGGATAATAGTTAGCTGTGCGATTTGAGGAGGAGCTCACTTAACTCATTTTAACTCAATTCCTTAATCTGTAAAAGGGCTGAAATAGTAACTTGCAATCCTGGGGCGAATATTACATGGGATGATGTGTAAATGTTTGACAAGTTAGTTACAGCTATTAGGTTTTCTTCTATGAAAGGGTGGTTGAACTATTCTAAACATATGCTTTGATTACTCGTCATACCTCTTTTTAGCAGTGTTGAAATTCTTCAGCATGGTGTGCAAAGCTTTCAGTGTTGTGGTTCTTTACTCTCTGTATGCTATGAATCTTCTTGGGCTATGATAGGCACACAGTGCGAACCTCATGGCTTAAGCAGCAGAAGTTTATTTTCTCACAGTTTTAGAGGCCAGAAAGTTTGAGATTGCTGCATCAGTGATTAGTTTCTGGCACGGCCTCCTACTGGCTTGTGGGTGGCCACCTTCTCATGCTCCTGTCATGGCTGTCCTCCGTGTGCATGTGGAGAAAGAGCTATATATTTTTATTTGTACTGAGTATCGAACTCAGGACCTTAGGCTCGTGAGGTAGGCACTGAATCCACTGAGCTAACTCCCCAGCCGAGACAGAGAGAGACAGAGAGAGAGAGAGAGAGAGAGAGAGAGAGAGAGAGAGAGAGAGAGAGAGAGAGAGAGAGGGCGCTTTGGGTCTTTTCCTTGATGAGTACTAGGCAATCAAAGTCCCAATCTTATGGCTTCACTGAACTAGAATTGTCTTTCTAAAGTTCCCTTCTGCAAATACAGTCATGATGTGGGTTAATGCTTCGATATCTGAATTCCGGGAGACACCAGTGTAGTCCATATTGTGTGATGTTCTGATAATGCTCAGCTTAAAGCAGCAGAAAGCCTCAAATATGAGTGGTTTAAACAATGGAAATCTCCACTCTGAGGTGAACTTAGGCAACTCTGAGGCAATTAGAGGTCACCACTGGGTCAGGTACCCAGGCTCCTTCTGTGCTGTTGTACTTTTATCCTCGACACGAAACTTTTCACTTTATAGCTGAAGTGTCTGCTTCCATTCTCAGGCACCTTCCCACGAGAAGGCAAATGGCGAGAAGGGTTCACTTGGTCCCTACAAACCACCACTGGAAGTTGCCCCACTATTTGCAATGAGTCATTGCCTACAGGTTAGGCAGGTGGTTCACCTACCTGCAAAGGCGTCTGGGATAGCCAGTCTTTGCTGGAGACAGATGTTCTGTTATGAAGGAAAATGTAATACACAACACAGGACAAGTAGCAACCTGGAGTCTTTTCTGGCTTTTATTTCTCCTGCTACTTTTCACAAGTACCCTAAGCTTTGGCTAACCCACATTCCCTTTGTTTCTTGTATCTTCCTAGTTTACCATCTTGATATTTTTGATTATGTTCTTTCTTGTTTGAGAATGTGTTCTCCTGTTTAAAACGGATCAACAGGGGCCAGAGGGTTAGCTCAGTGGTTCCGGCGCCTGCCTCGGGGCGCAAGGACCTGAGTTCGATCCCCGGTAACCACATATAATGCTGGGCGTGGAGACTCATGCCCACCAACAATCAACACCGCATACCACAGTGCCAGACGTGGTGGTTCACGCCTGTAATCCCAGCACTCGGGAGGCAGAGACAGGAGGATTGCTGAGTTTGAGGCTTGCCTGGGCTACATAGTGAGCTCAGGGCCAGCCTGAACTACAAAGCGATACCCTGTCTCCAAAAAGCAAAAAAACAAAAAACAAAACAAAACAAAACAAAAAAACGGATCAACAGAATTCGGTCACCATCCCTTGAGAAGAGAGGAAACCATGTTATCTTTCAGCAGATACTAATGAAAAATTAACTGAAAGAGATTTCCTCCAAATATCAAAATTTCTTTATCTGTAGTTACTGACAAAGCGGTGGCCCACAAAGTTAAAAAAAAATGCCTGATTTATTGTTGTCATCTGTATGCAGTGGGTCTCTGCTGATCACAGTAATTTTAAAGTAAAAAGAACTTGTTTTTCAAAAGAATGTTTTATGTTTCATTTATCATTCTCCGAAGCAAATTATGTCCATTCTACAGTTTGTTTTGGTGTGTATATGGCCTGGATAGCACTAGAGAGATACTCTTCCTCTGTAAAACAAGTAAATGGCTGAATTTCCTTGTTAGAATGATTATTTGCTGTAATTATAGAATGCCCTTAATATTTATGTTGTATACTAAATATTATTCTTTTTCATTATCTTGCCATTATTCCTAAGAAATTTATTCTTACAATTCAAGAAACAATTTTTAGAAACACTTTATAGATAATGTAACACATTTTTAGGTTTTTCCCTTTATATAAAAATTTCTCCAAATTTCTTACACCAGTAATGTGTAGAATATTTGTTATTAGGTAGGTAACAATTATTAGGAAAATAGAATACAAAAAACTTTACCAGTCATGGATGATATCATTGTTGGTATCTTATAGTACCCTATCTTTTCCTCTTTCCAAATATCTCCATTACAAACGGATTTTTTTATTGGGTCTCCCTTTGTAGTTCAGGTTGGCCCTGAGCTCTCTATGTAGCCCAGGCAATCCTCAAACTCAGCAATCCTCCTGCCTCTGCCTCCCAAGTGCTGGTATTACAGGCATGAGCCACCACGCCTGGCTACAAATGGATTTTTATAGAGCATAATTTTGTATTGTGCATTTTGTTTTGATTTGTGATCTTCTAGTCTACTTATGAAGCTAAAATAGAGCAGCGCAGGCCAGATGACACAAACATGGAACAACAAATATTTATTTCTTGTATCTGTAAAGCCTGTATGTCTTGGGCAGAGGCAGGTTTTATGCCCAGTGCCAGCCTTCTCCCTACTTCCTGACTTGCACACAGAAACCTCTCCCTATGTTTTCAGGAAGGGAACTCCCCAAGACTCTCAGAAACAGGCGACCCTATATGTGAATCTTGGACCTTTGTATTCTAATCACGTTCCAGAGGGATCACCTCCTAATCCTGTGTCTTGAGGGTTGGGACCACATGATGTTTGAGATCCTGAAATATTCCATCTGTAGACATGAGTTCTGTCTGTCAGGATAGGTGAGGTTACTCATGGAACATGCTCAGTGGAGCTGAAGAGTCACTCAGGGGCCTAAGCAAAAGGAGGCTGTGATACAACATGCTTTTCATCTCCACAATCTCAGGGCAGAGGTAAGAGAATATGCTACTAAAAATCCAGCCCAGAAGGGTCACACGCCACTTTTTTTTAAGTTTTACTTTTCAGAATAAGTCACAAAAATTCTCTGAGTTCAACAGAGCAAGTGTAAAACAAGGGATGGAGCTGTGATCCTCGTACAGGAAGAGAAATGACATAATTGTGGGCAGTAATGTAATCGACCACAGCCTTGGGGGAGACAGCGTCCTCCCCTTCAGGAATGCTTGTTGCTACAGACATGAGACATTTTAAGACATAAATTTTCAAAATTATATTTCATGGGAAAAACAAATTGGCTGAGTTGAATAACTACTTTTTAATGATTTATTTTCTATTAGTACATGGTCGGAGTACTTGTAATTGCCAATCATTTTGGGAGTGGGTACCTAATACATCTTGTTTCTTTTGTTTTAATCCTTTTCCCTTCCCTCCTATGCCCTTCCCTTTTCCTCTAGTTCCCCTTCCCCCATTTTCATTTTCATTGATATTATTGCTCTTAGTTCATGTTTATGTCTTATGGTGTGTACATTTATTGAGGTTATTAGATTTCTGTACACGGCATATCCTTATTCTACTAAGTTCCCTTCCCTCTCCCTCTCAGTCTTCACCTTTGGATTTGGGATCTCTTCCCATTTGTAGGATATCCATTCTCTTTTCTCCTTCTCTCCATATTTTATTATTCTTTTTACTTGTTCTTTGCATTTTTTTCAGGTAAGAAATAACATATGACATTTAAACTTGTGTGTCTCATTTATTTCAGCCAATATTATATTTTCCAGAAGCATCTATTTCTGTAAAAATGCCTCAGATTTTTTTCTTCTTTATACTGAGTAATATTCCATTTTATTTAGATACCACATTTTCTTTATCCACTCAACTATTGGGGAGTGTATGGGCTACTGAAGGATTTAGTTATTATGAGTGGTGCTGCTATAAGTATGAATATGTATGGATCATTGTAGTATTACAATATAAACTCCTTGGGGAAGATAGCTAGAATAGTTGGGTCATATAGAATTTCTAATATTAAGTCTTTGAGAAATCTTACACTGATTTCCATAAGGGTTACTAGTTTACACTCCCACCAAGACTGTAGGAGTATTCTATTTTTTGATTGCTTGCTATTTTTTGATTTCTTGATGATTGCTATTCTTTCTGGAGTAAGATAGAATCTGGGCATTGTTTAATTTACATTTCATTAATGGTCAGAGATACTGAACATCCTTTTATATGTTTGCCGGCCATTTGTACTTCTTTCTCTCTGAAGTGTCTATTCATTTCACTTGCTCATTTATTGAGTGGGACTTTATTTTAGATTGTCTTGTGTTTTTGAGTTCTTTGTGCATTCTAGTTACTCTTTCTATCTGAAGAATAGCTGGCAAAAAAATTTCCCATTCTCTATGTTATCTCTTCACTCTAGTAATTAATTCTTTTGCTGTATTTTTATTTTTTCATAACAAATTAATTAAAGAATAACATTAGTTAATACACTGTGTGCACCATAATCTTAAAAAAAGAGACCATAATGTTAGACTACAAATCATAGGCAAAAAAGACTCATGAGAAAGAAACAAATAGGTAATAGCACAAAACTTGCTTTTTAAGTGAACTAAGAGAACCTACTGATATCAATGAAACAAATTAGCATATACACTGAAATATTTTTGAAACCATGGAATATAGAATATTTTTAATTTGATATAATTCCATTTGTTGATTCTTGATATTATTCCTTATGCAATTGTGGTTCAGTTTAGAAAATCCTTCCCTATACCTATAACTTCAAGGGTTTTGTCTATTTTATCTTTTACTAAGTTCATTGTTTCTTTTTAATATTTAGATCTTTAATTCATTTGATTTTAATGTAGCTCACTGTGAAAGACATAGGTCCAGTTTCAATCTTCTGCAAACAGTTTATCATTTCCCCAGCACCACTTGAAGAGACTGTCTTTCCTCCATTGAGCGCTTTTGGTCTCTCTGGCAAAGATCAGACACTGAATTCGTCTGGGGATCTCTCTGTATCTTCAGTTATGTTCCATGGATCCATGTATCTGTTTTTGTTCTGTTACCATAACATTTTGTTATTGCTTTGAATAACTACTTTTTATTGAAAAGGGTAGCGGGGCATGGTGGGGCACATCCATATTCCCAGCAGTCAGGAGGCAGAGATAGGAGGATCCCCAGGAATTTCAGGCCAGCCTGAGCTACATAATAAGACCCCATCTCAAAAAACAAATAAAAAACAAACAAACAAAAACCCCCAAACAAAACATGGAAAACAAATCCAAACATAACACACTTCCAAAAAAATAAAAATAAATAAATTTTTGAAAAGGGGTCTCCCATTCAAGTACTAACCAGGACTGAATCTGCTGAGCTTCCCAAGATCATATAACACTGGGGGCGCTCCAGGTGGTTTGGCCCTAGACTAAATTTATTAAATGGTTGAGACTGTGAATGAATGGTCCGTACTGGGGAAGAAAGCAATTTAGTAAGTATACTCAGAAGAAATGTAGAACTCTTTGGAATGAGCAAAATGAACATTATTTCTTAGATTCACCCTTGAGTTTTCTAGTCCAATCAACCAGCTAATAAGTGTTTCATGAGTTAAAGACATTAAAATATTTGGTAAGTAATGTGAACATTGCAAAATATTCCCAAATACTAAAATGTGACACCATAATCACATTTTCTTTATCATTTAAATTTTTTTTACATGATCACAGACATAATGAAAAGCTCTGACTTTTCTTTAAACATATTAGATAAGGGCCAGGGATTTAGCTCAGTGATTCCAGTGTCTGCCTTACAAGTGCAAGGTCTCAAGTTCAATCCCTGGTAACCACATACAACAATATCAGGCATGGTGACTCATGCCCACCAGCAATCTGTACCACATACCACAAGGCTAAGCATGGTGGCTCACACCTGTTATCCCAGCACTTGGGAGGCAGAGGCAGGAGGACTGCTGTGAGTTCAAGTTTAGCCTGGGCGACATAGTGAGCTCAGGGTCAGCCTGAACTACGAAGTGAGACCTTGTCTCAAAACAACAACAACAATAACAACAGCAAAATCGTATTAGATAAATACAATTGTTACCATTTATTTTTTAAAAGTTTGTCTCTACTTTTTGTAATTAACTGTCAATTAATGATGTTTGATTTTCACAAAGTTTTGTAAATACTAATCCTACTTAGGATGAAAAACTGAAGTTAAGACTGGTAAGTGATTTTATTGTTTTGAGGTTTCCTAAGAAGTAAGTTGAGATTTAAACTTAAAATGGCCTCATGGCAGTCAGCGTTTTTTCTCTCTATATCACAGCGAAGCTTATGAAATTATGCAAAAACTAAGAAATTGTAACTTCTTCATGTCTTCGAAGCGGGTTTTGCTTTGAACCCAAAGTTGTAGGAAGTATGATTAACCAACCAGTCACCAGACACAATTTGCTCCAGAAAGGATATGAACATTGAGTGACTTGTTCACATTATTCACTGAACTTTTTTACTTTTGCCAGCTTATGTTGAGGATAATTGTTTCAGCCATAGATTTTAATGAAATTTCTGCCTGTACAGTTTATAAAGGGACTTCTGTTGAAAGATGTGTCAAGGTACATAAGCTTAAAAGATTGGCCCTATTCTTTTCTGCAAGATTTTGTCTTATAAATGAACAGTTGTCAATCTTTGCAACTGTTTATTAGTTTTGGCTGCTCTAAGTTCTTTAACACTAAAAGAGTTTTTGCACAAAACAGATATGTGTTAATGACCAAAAGATGACAAAACTGGCTCAGTGGTGTACTGGACTCCTAACAACCTGTTATTTTAGTCTTGTCAGTATGCCTATGTCATATTTCCTCTTTGTTATCTGTTTTTTCTTTTAAACTTGGAACAACAAACTCTTGGGTATGTAGGTGGCATTATAATAGAAATTT
The DNA here is from genome assembly GCA_004025085.1 of Thryonomys swinderianus. Lineage (NCBI taxonomy): Eukaryota > Metazoa > Chordata > Mammalia > Rodentia > Thryonomyidae > Thryonomys > Thryonomys swinderianus. The sequence goes on along the minus strand of PVIC010037343.1, from coordinate 10,097 downwards.
AAAAATCTCAGATCTGGAAGATATTATAAAAGTAAATCATAAAGAGTAGAAGTTTCCAGTGAATCTATGCAAAATGGGCCAAAATCCAAAATAAGCAAACGATGAAAAATATGAGAAAAGAGAGGAAAAACATTGAAAAGATACTCCACAAAAGGGACTATCCAAATCACAAAGATAAAAGCACAGTGATATACCAGTGTGCATCCAGCAGAATGGCTAAATTTGAAAACCAACCAAAAAGAAGCTCATACCTGATAACAGGTATTAACAAGGGTGCAGCACATCTATGCAACTATGATAAACTAATGGCAATGTTGTAAAGTGGTGTGACCATTTTGGAAAATTCCGAGTCAATCTCCCCTAAAGCTGAATATCTGGCACAAATAATTTCAGTCCTAGGCATTTAGCTGAAAGATATGTATAGATCAGTGCACTAGAAGCATGCATAGAATGTACTTGGCATCACTGTTTATAATGATAAAGTCAACCCACATACCCATCAGCCATAGCATGGCGGGTAAGTTGTGATTAACACCATACAGCAGTGTGAGTTTGTGCACTACAAGTACAAGCAGCAATGTGGGCAGCATAACCATAATACTGAATCAAGGAAGTCAGAAAGAAGAGCGAAACCTGTGATGTTCAATTTATAAAAAGTTCAAAAAAAGAAGAACCCCCCTAATACATGGTCTTAAAAAATTAAACATTTTTTCCTTGGGAAATATAATTTGTGGAGGATAATAAGAGGCAGGATGGGATGCTAAGTTCATATTCTATTTTTTGGACCCCAGTTAAAGTTAATGTTTTTAAACTCTGTGAATACGTGTTAAACTCTATACTTTTGATGTAAGCATTTTAACAATGTTATGCTTCAATACAAAGAATCTAAAAACACAAAATATATGCAAATACAGTACATACAATATACAAGAGATTCTTTTTTTTCTGGCCATGCCTGCTCCTAGATGAAGTAGTGAGGTTTAGATTTATCAGGTTAAATCTTAATTAAAATGAATTATAAACTTAATATAATGGTAAATAAACTTTATAAGCAGCATATGTTTGAGATATTCTTTATGATTTTGAACAAGTAAGATTTGTTTAGCTATAGTTTGTTGGTGGTGAGACTTCCTAATTAATATTTCTAATAAGTAGACAGAAAGAACTAATTTTGCTTCTAATAAAATACTGAGTCCAAGAATTTCCAACCTGTTTTATTAGATTATTCATTAACTGTGTTGTCCCATATTTCCCTCTCTTTCTCTCTTTTACCTACTGCAAGAAAACATTTCTGTTTACTTAATGGGTTTCAGACCTTTTAAAAAATTCAGATCCATCTGATATTTATCTTTATTTGGATGTCATTCAGAGTATTTGCAATGAAAGAGATTTTCTATATGCCTCTAATATCTAGTATCCGTCACTGTCAGTAGACTGGTACGCCCTTGGTTTTGTCTTTCTTTTGATGAAATGTTTCATGAAAATAATATGAGATGCAAAAATGTACATTTTAAAATTAATTTCACATATTAGTGAATGCGGTTAGATGTAGAAACCAGGTTTATTTACCTAAATAGAAATAATAGCCTTGTATCATTTGAAATGTGATGATTTTTTTTCTGTAACCATTCAAAAGGTAATACAGGTGGTAATTAAAGAAACCCATTTGTGATCATATTCATGCGAAGCAAAATTCCAGAATCAAACTACCTCCCAGATGGGGTCTTCAAAGGCTGATTTTTGCTTTAGTTCATCTGGAGCACTGAAATATGCATGAAAACTTTTTATATTGGTTTTTGCTGATCATCAAAGAGCTGGAGACCAGAAGGGGCAATCTCTCTCTCTCTCTCTGTAAGTGACTGAGGTGAAATATTATTCACAGTATAATATATATTTTATACAGTCGCCAGTTTTTTCCATTCTGTTCTAATGCTTTTCCAGATCCACCAAAGCATAACTTTTTGTAGCATAAATGAAGGGAAAGGTGGCTATTCTGCTCCCCTCGCCCTCACAGTGCCTCTTCTGGGGACTCTGATCGTCTGTTTTCTTGTTATTTTTTGGTCCCATAAGCATGAGTTTCTCAAGGATGCACATATGCCAGTTTGTGCTCGACACCTTGGCTCTAAAGAAATTCCAGTGGATGCAAACATTGAACCATCACATGGTACTCCATTAGTATGCATAAATTTTGTGTTTTTTTAATCAATTGGAACATTAATTGAAAAACTTTCAGACACTTGATCCTAAATCTAACCATGCCTTCATACCTACAGATTAATGGGGAATATTGGCAGGAGAGGACAACCAATAACATTATAAAGATATAAACAGCCAAATTCAAGAAATGGAAAATTTTACTAGGCAAATGACACTGAAAAGAACGTAAATCTGAATGGGGGGAGGACTTTTATCTAGGTAACGAGCTTAAGACATGTATCTTGCAGGTGCATTATGAAACTTGTTTGGGATCTGATGAACTGCCAAGAAATAGACTTTTTTTGGGGGGGTAACTGAAGATCAAACTTGCGACCTTTGAGCTAGTGAGGCTGGTGACTGAACCACTGAGCTAATCCCCCAACCTGATATAGCTTTTTTGCAAGAATCACAATTGAAATGAAATGATATTATGAAAGCAGTGCTAGCCAGGCGTGGTGGCTCACGCCTGTCATCCCAGCACTCAGGAGGCAGAGACAGGAGGATTGCTGAGTTTGCAGTGGCTTGCCTGGGCTACATAGTGAGCTCAGGGCCTGCCTGAACAACAAAGCGAGACCCTGTCTCAAAAAAAAAAAAAAAGCAGTGCTGGGTTCATAACAGTACTGTGGCTCCTTATCTTTTTGATGATAATCCCTCAGTTTCACAGATCACATGTGATTTACTGCACCTGCAACAGCAAAAATCTGTAAAGAAGCAAACAAAAGTAGAACAGAAAGTTGATTATTCAATCCGAGCAATGGGTTCAACAAAGTTCACTGACACTATGTTCTTTGTATATGTTTGAGTTGAAAAGGAATAACAGAACTTATAAAAATGACTCCACGCTTCTTACCTTTTCCGCAGATTGTTCCCCTTTTCTGCCCTCCAGGTTCATTCTGCTTTCGTTTCCGTCAAGACTTTTCTCCCACAGGCGGCTGCTCCCCTTCTTGGCCTCCCTCCTTTCATCTGTAAAACGTGGAGTAACTCAGACAAGCCTTTGTTTCTCTGTCCTTTTCCAGAGTAGGCCCCGGGGGGCCTCAGTGTTGAAACCCAAGTGGCCTGTCAAGGTGTTTTGCTAAATAAAAAGCTGTCTACTCTGCAGAGAAATTATGCTTACTCTTTGGAGCATAAGTGATTTCAGTCAGTTCTATTTTTTCCCTTTCTGTTACAAATACATGAACATAAAATGTCACAGAGGAATCTTCGCCGCTCCTTTCTTGTGATTACTGATAGTACCAGTCAGACACTCTGCCGCTGCTTAACTAGGCAGACTTTTCTCCATTTCCAAGTTTCTCTACATACAGCTTTCCAGGATTGAGTTGCGACTGACAATTCGTAGAAGGTGGTGCCTTCTACCAGCTATTAGAGCCAAGCAACAGAAGCAGGAAGAAGAAATGCTCATGAATGTTTTGTAGGATAAAAACTAATCAGTGGAATACCAACTTTAAATCACCAAATAAGACTTTTATTTTGTATAACTAAACTATAGAATCATTTACTTAATATTTATACGTGGCTTCCAAATAATATTACAATTTAATACACACTATAGGTCAATGATTCTTTTTTCTTAAATTGAATTCTTTATCGGTACATTTTATATATAGCTCATAATCACACACGACATTGGTGTAGGTCAATGATTCTTAATAGCTGAGTGGCATGAATTTCAGGCTCTCATATATATATGTATATGTGCATATGTTATACACATATGTGTATGCTTAAGTGTATATGTTTGGATAAAACTGTCCATTTTGTCCAAACACCCACATTTTAATACACTCTCTTTCATAAGAATAACTACTATAGGGCCGGAGGGTTAGCTCAGTGGTTCCGATGCCTGCCTTGCAAATGCAAGGTCCTGAGTTCGATCCCAGTAGACACATACAATGCTGTGAGTGGAGACTCATGCCCACCAGCAATCAATACCACATACCACAGGGCCGGGCGTGGTGGCTCACACCTGTAATCCCAGCATTCGGGAGGCAGAGACAGGAGGATTGCTGAGTTCAAAGCTTGCCTGGGCTACATAGCTCAGAGGCAGCCTGAACTACAAAGCGAGACCTTGTCTCAAAAAAAAAAAAAAAAAAAGAATAACTGCTATAAGCAGGATTATATAGTGGTTAGCTATGCAATCAACTTCTTTTAAAATTGTGTTCAGTCAAGCTAACAATTTTGGTCCACAATATTAAAGGCATTCTTAGTGATAGTTTTAAGGCCTTTAATTTTCATTTGAAGTATGATCATAATTAGCTACTCCAAACTTTAAAATTTGTTAGAAAATGGAACAAGCAAACAAAAGCAAGCACATCAAGAAAAAAAAAAAACAACTAAGCAGCCTTATACCACCATTTTCTCAATAATTAAAGTTATATATTTTTATTTATTTTAAATTTATTAGGCAAAACATGCAAACAGAACAAAGTTCAAAAGATGCAGAAGGTGTAGTATAAAGAACAAGTTTCCTTTTGATTCTTGTTCCCAGCCACATTCAATTCACTTACACAGAAGAATAAATATTTTAGCTCATTTTTACAGTGAATATCTTATGTAAAAACATGTAAACATCTGTCCGTCTAGCTGGT
>PVIC010037342.1:0-18293 GCA_004025085.1 Thryonomys swinderianus | reverse complement strand
TTTTTTTTTTTTTTGAAACACAGTCTTGCTTTGTAGTTCAGGCTAGCCCTGACCTCACTATGTAGCCCAGGCAAGCCTCAAACTCAGCTAATCCTCCTGCCTCTGCCTCCTGAGTGCTGGGATGACAAGGGTGAGCCACCATGCCAGGCTATGCTCCTTACATTCGAGAGGCTCAAGAAACATCATTCTAAGAAGTAGCCACAAGGTGTCCCTAACGGCATATCTAGCAGCCTCTGAAAACTCCCCTCCCAAAGAAGTTATTCAAGCAGAAAGGATTTAGGGGCCTGAAAAAAATAAAGAATAGAAAATGGTCATATTTAAATAGAGACTTTTTTTTTCTAACTTAGAACATAGTGAAATTTCAAATCCAACTTTCTTTTTGGCAACAATATTTTAAAACCTTAAGAAATGAAACGGAGTGTATAGATATCAAGTTGAATGCTTCCTAGAGGAAGCTGGCTTCTCCAAGTGTGGTCATTGGGCCCATGACAACGACAGCCTGCACACTAGAGAAGAGGAAGACTGCTCAAGCCCAGGTGTTCAAAGTAACATAGTAGAGTCTGGTCCTTACCTAAGAAATAGTAAACAAATAATATATCCACAGGATGTTTGTGTAGGTATGTGTATACATGTAGATATATATGTTTATTATATGTAAAACCTTGGTCCAGATACTGCAAAAAAATTATTGGATAATTCATTTTAGAAATTTAGGGCAAGTGTGGTGGTGTACTCCTAGTCCCAGCATAGGGGAGGCTGAGGCAAGAGGATCACCATAAACTGGAGACCAGCCTGAGCTACACAGTGAGTTCAAGACCAGCCAGAACTACATAGCCAGTCCCTATTTCCAGTAACAATCAAAACATCAATAATGGATTTTTAAAATTAAATATTCTCAATTATCAATGATCATTGAATTCAGTGAATATCAAATGTTATTTTAAAAACTTTCCATTAAGATGCTTCCTAAGGGTTTCAAAAGTTAGCAGGGTACTCTCAGAATATTCTGAACTAATGCTTCAAAATTTCATGGAAAAACATTTTCCCTCTAGTATTGTTTAATCTTGTTATATGGGAGTTTATAAATCCATTGAATTTTCTCTTTTTTTCCCTCTCCTCCTCTTTCCTCCTCTCTTCCTTCTCCTACTTCCTGTCCCTCTCCCTTCTTCTCCTTCCTTCCTTTCCTTCTTTCTTTCTTCCTGGTGATTAAATCCAGGGCCTTTATTCTGAGCTGTATCCCCAGCCCTTTTTATTTTGAGACAAGGTCTCACTAAATTGCAAAATTGCGTAGGCTGGGCTCAGACTTGAATCCTCTGACCTCGGCTTCCCAGAGGGCAGGGATTATATATATGTGTGCCCTCATGCTCTGTCACTGGGTTTCTTGTCACCACCTAACTTTTGTATTTTATTTATAATATTCTGGTAATACTGTTGGATCTTCTGCCTTCAAGTATACATTCTTAGTGTGGTTTCCTGCCCGAATCATTTAATAGAGTCTCAGTGTGTGTGTGTGTGTGTGGGGGGGGGGAGGTGCACACATGTGACTGAGCCACTCCTTTGTTTTTGAGTCAGTTTTAGAAAGTTGCTAAATTGCCCAGGCTGCACTCAAATTGCAATCCTCCTCCCTCAACCTCCCAGAGAGCTGGGATTATAGGTTCACCACTCCTGGTTTAGACTCTCAATGTTTTAAAGCTATGTTACTTAATCCTTCATTGACTTTTTTTTTGAGACAGGGTCTCTTGCTTTGTAGTTTAGGCTGGCCCTGAACTCACTATGTAGTCCAAACTCAGCAATCTTCCTGCCTCTGCCTCACAAGTGCTGGGATTACAAACATAACCCACCATACCTGGCATTACGCTATGTGGTACTGATTGTTGGTAGGCATGAGTCACCATGCCCAGTATTGTTGTATGTGGTTACCAGGGATCGAATTCAGAAACTTGCACTTGCTAGGCAGGCGCTGAACCACTGAGCTAAATCTCCAACCCTCCTTCATTGACTTTTAAGAATTTACTTAATTGTTCTCATCGGGCAGATAATTTCCAGAGCTGTGACCTTTGTTCTTCCACTGTGGTACAAACAAAACCCCACACAACATAAAATTCATCACCAGAGCTTCTTCTTTTGTTTGTAAACATGGTGAACTTTGTTTAGCGTTGGCTTCCTCAAAGGACAGTTTGTTCCCTGACTGATTCTATCTCATTGTGCATTTTTCCCTCCTTGCCTTGCTATGGTTTCCTGGCCTTTTTTCAGACCCAACAGTCTCTACTTTGCTTTATCCTGGGCTGGTCACTTCTCACAATCCTAGCCAGGACAGCTGCTAGCCAGCATTTACTTATCTGTAGACAAGGTCTCACTATGCAATTCAAACTGGCCTTGAAGTAAAGATCCTCCTGCCTCAGCCTTCTGAGTGCTGGGATTATAGGCATGTACTACCATGTCCAGCAACATCTACTTTTTTTTTTTTTTTGGAGACAGGGTCTTGCTTTGTAGTTCAGGCTGACTCTGAGTTCATTATGTAGCCTAGGCAAGCTTTGAACCCAGCAACCCTCCTGTCTCTGCTTCCTGAGTGCTGGGATTACAAGTGTGAACCACCACGCCCCGCACTGTGGTATGTGGTATTGATTGTTGGTGGGTGTGAGTCTCCACGCCCAGCATGGTATGTGGTTACTGGGGATTGAACTCAGGACCTTGTGCTTGCAAGGCAGGCACCAGAACCACTGAGCTAACCCTCCTGCCCAACATCTACATTTTAATAACTGTTTTGGGGGGTAAGTGTTGGGGATCCATTCCAGGGCCTGGCATATGTTAGGCAAAATCCCTACAAACCACTCTCCCAGGTCAGTCATCTAAATCTATGGAATTCAGATTTTCATAACTAAAGGCTGTATAAAATGGCCGATGCATTCTTTCTGCCTTACATGTCTCCTGAGAGCTTCACATGGAAATCTGTTGGGATCATTTTTAAAATCACCCTTAGACTTTCCTGGCTACAGTGTGACAGCAGGAGCACATATTCAAAATCCTTGAGTATGAGAAAAGGATGAAAAGGAGCTCCTTTTCATCTCCAACACAGTATTTCAGATTTGTCTCGGAGCAAGCTTTCACTTTTGGAGAGCATTCGTATACTAATGAAAAACTTGTCTTAGTAAACAGAAACCCATCAATAAAGCCTGGAGCTGGGGATGGAGCTCAGAGGTAGAACATTTGTCATTCAGGCACAGGACTCTGGGTGTGATGCCTATACTGTAAAAATAAAACAAAAATAGATATGAAGGGCCGGAGGGTTAGCTCAGTGGTTCCGGCGCCTGCCTCGCAAGTGCAAGGACCTGAGTTTGATCCCCGGTAACCACATATAATGCTGGGCGTGGAGACTCACACCCACCAACAATCAACACCGCATACCACAATGCCGGGCGTGGTGGCTCACACCTGTCATCCCAGCACTTGGGAGGCAGAGACAGGAGGATTGCTGAGTTCGCGGTGGCTTGCCTGGGCACCATAGTGAGCTCAGGGCCAGCCTGAACTACAAAGCGAGACCCTGTCTCAAAAAAAAAAAAAAAGATATGAATGTAGCCAACAAAATACCGATTGAGCAATATATTCCAGCTATTGTGGACAATACTGAGAACAAAAGACGCAGCTCCTGCCTTCCTGGAGCTCATGGTCATCTATGGATAGTGAAATTAAATCAAGGGAGCTGACCAGCAAATCTAACCTTGCACTGTGCTCAGAGAGAGGAGCCAGGGCTTGAGAGGACTCTTAGGGAACCTTTTTTTTAAGAAAGTCCTCCTGGGGAAGGGCCCTGAGTCTAGCAGGCTGTGGATATCTGTGCTGAAAAACAGTTCTGAGAGGAGAAAGGAGCCCGTGGAACACGACAGCAGTGTCACTCGGAACACGATGTGGTAGAGATGCTTGTGAGCCCAGCACTTCGGAAACTGAGCTGGAGAATCAGAGTTTGAGGCCAGCCTGGAGTACTCGGCCAGAAGCTCTCTCAAAAAACCAAATACACACACACACACGAGCAAGCGTCTTCAGATGACAGTTGAAGCCAAAAATAGGAATGAGATTGACTAGGGAAGTAGCAAATTGAAAGGACAGCACTGCCATCAGTGTATTTTCTTTTGGCAAATGCCTTTACAATCTGCTGATTTAAACTTTTGCTGCAAATCACCCTGGAACAGCAGAGGCCAATTTGTGCTAAGTGCATTTGATAACAGCCTCTCAGGAGGGAAAAGTGGCTTCGGATGTGTGCTTGGAAACATTTGCGTGGTTCCTCAACCAAGGACTTGTTACATTTTTAATATTTATGGCCTCTGAGAATTTCCCAATAAGCTTAGGCTCTGTGCCAGATGACATAAAAGACTGAGTGAAATCCTTGAGCATGAGAAAAAAGTCAGCACAATGTTGTTGATTAGTTGAGTGAAAAGAGCTAGATAGCAGCTTTCTTTAATTGAGGCCCTAAGTAGCTTTTAATCTGCGGTGTCAGTAGAGCTGTCTCCCCATCTGACACTATCATTTACACAAACTGGCAGCACTCTGTGTTGAAAAATCTCGGACCCAGGTCCCACCAAATCAGGTGCCTTTGATCTGTTTTTGACTCCTGCCTACCCTGGAGTCCATTTCCCTAATCCACTCTTTTAAGGATCCCCAAACAACACGCTCAGTTTTAAGTTTCTTGAGAGTAGAAACCATAGCTGGTAGACAGCGGGAACCGGGAAAGGGCACTTGTGTTTGTGGACACACGAAAGGAGCTGCCTGGATCCCATCCCTGACTCCAGAAGGAACAAATGGCGTGAGTTCCAGAGGCTGGAAGCAACAGAGATCAACGCAGGACTAACTTCCAGGAGTCAGATGGAGGGAGAGCGGAACACAAGACACAACACACAGAAACGGTAGAGAACTGGGGGGGGGAGGTGTTGGTGAGCACTGGGTTCCCGGGTTCCCCTGCTCCCTGAGCGCCTGGGATCAGATTTCTCTTCTGCATATTCAATGTGTCATTTCACCCAATACAAGCGGAGGGTTCATACACTGGTATTTACATTTACTATCAAATCCAGGCAGAGGACTAAAGAAGTTCATTTCAGAAATATATCTACTACCCTAGCAGCACGCAGTGCGAATCCTTCAGTACAACTCTGGACAGTTACTGGAAAACGTGCTGGCAAATAAAATACAAAGTCTGTCCCATTACCCCCTAAATATGCTCATTTTTATCTTCCTTGAATAACTAGGGCTTTGTTTCCTATGCAATGATTAGGAGCTAGCCTGCACTTTGTTATACATTTAAATTGACATCTTGGTGTTCAGCCCATGGGTGGAGTTTTTTTTAATTTTTTTTATTTTGAGACAGGGTCTCGCTTTGTAGTTCAGGCTAGCCCTGAGCTCACTATGTAGCCCAGGCAAGCCTGGAACTCAGCAAACCTCCTGTCTCTGCCTCCCGAGTGCTGGGATTACAGGTGTGAGCCACCGCGCCCGGCACTATGGTATGTGGTATTGATTGCTGGTGGGCATGAGTCACCACACCCAGCATTGTATGTGGTTACCGGGATCGAACTCAGGACCTTGCGCTTGCGAGGCAGGCGCAGGAACCACTGAGCTAAATCTCTGGCCCCATGGGTGAAGTTTTTTTTGAGGGGGTTGTTTTGTTTTTCCATACTGAGAATTGAACCTAGAGATGTACTCTCCCTTAAACTTGCAGTCCTCCTGCCTCAGCTTGAGTAACTGGGATTACGGACATGCACCACTATACAGCACTCAGTCGCAAACAGATCATTTTATTGTTCTAATTTAAGATCAAGCCTGTGGTCAATACATTTCAATGTGTAACATGATGACAGATCATGCAATTATCACCTGGACTTCAATTGTAATCCAGTGACTCAATGATTTTTCCCATCAGTGCACCTGAGAGGCCTGTCACCCTTCCATGAAGCACTCAAAAGAAGCTTCCCTGAAGGGAGTGAATGCCAGGGTCACTGGGAGAAGCATCTCACCGTCTCTTCTTACCCCAAAGATTTCCCCAGGACGCTGACTCCATTCATTAGGGAACGGAAACTGCTGTTCACTGAAAGCATTGTCTGCGCCAGGTGCTTTATAGGTGTGTTACCAAATCCTCACCGTGCCAGGAGTATCATTATCCACTTTCGGCTGCCCACTGGCCTCTGAAGGCTGTCTGGGGGGGACCACCCAGACCGGCAGAAAACCGGGCTTGCCGGACTCCGAAGCTGCTCTCTCCCAGCACGGTAATGTGACTGAGAGCACAAACCCTCACCTGGTATTTGTCTGGATGTGCTTGAATGGGAGAGTATAATATTTCTCACAATATGGGTATTTTTCTCCTCTGGGGGAACTTCAGTTGTATATATACACTTTTTTTTCAGTACCTGAGATCAAACTTAGGATCTTGCACTTGTGAGGTAGGCACGGTGCCACTGATCTAAATCCCCAGCCCAAAGTAAGAATATATTTTAAAAGACCAAATGCTCATGCTACGTGTGCACGCTAAATTCAGTACCGCTGCTTGTGTCGCCTGAGATGGCAGCCACAACCCAGAGACCCCATGGAACTAAGAGAAATCACCCCCAAGACCCTGGACGGGTTCTCAAAGCTGGGGTTCCCTCACTAACACACCTGACTTGGGGCACAGCTCACAGGAAAACCATTCTGATTCCTGTTCCATTCAGAACAGGGACAACAGCACCCAGAGGGGTGAAGAGTTCCAGATGGGCAGGAAGACTGAAATCACAAATGCACGTGAGGAAAAATGAAACCCAGAGAAAGGGACGGCCCCTATTTGCTTTCTCTCACTTCCTGTACCTGTTCAGGTCATGGGAACCCGTCTTACACATCTCTCTTTGTTCATGGCACTTGCCAAAACTAATGACCACATCATAACTTTCATTAACGAGTCTGGAAGGTCTCTTTTCCAAATCCTTTTTAATTTTCTGAAGAACTTGGGAATGAGCCCACAACCCTGCCCATGCTAGGCAAGGCTCTAACACAGGACTATTCATCAACTCCTTTTGAAAAGGTTTTTATTTTTAAGCTGGGCATAGTGATTTATACTTGTAATCCAGCACTCTAGGAGGCTGAGGCAAAAAGATCACAAGTTTGAGATCAGCCTGACCTTGTTTAAAAACAAACAAAACAAAAAACGAGGGATATGACTACCTGCTGAAGGTTCTCAGTTCAACCTTTGGCATTGGAAAAAAAGAAAAGAAAAGAGCAGGGGAAAAAAAGAGGCAGTGTCTCACAACTTGCTCAGGCTGGCCTTCAATTTACCATCTCCCTGCCGCAGCCTCCTGAGTAGTTTGGATTATAAGAATGCAGAAGGTATCACACCTGGTTGCTATGTCACCATCTTTGCTTAGTACTGGGGCTTGCACCCAGAGCCTTCCCACTGAACCACGTCCCCAGTTTAAAAAAAAAATTGTTTAAAATTTGAGACAGGGTTTCACGAAAATGCTTAGTTGCCCATTCTGGGCTTGAACTTTCAATCTTCCTGCCTCGGCCTCCCAGAGTGCTGGGATCACAGGCATGTGGCCCATACTTACCTAGCATCTTTGGTAAGTACTGCTTATTTCTGTTTCTGCTTGTCTGCCTGTCTCCCTGTACCCCACCCACTGTGTTAGGGACTGAACCCTTACCCGGTAAAAGGAATCTGCAGAGCCTGCAGAACGGGACACCATCTTGGACGATCCAGGTGGGGCCAGTGCAATTACAAGGACTCTAATAGGAAAAGAGGGAGGCAGACAAATGAGCAGGAAGAATGATGTTAGAAGCAGGGGTTTGAGAGACACATCCAGAGAAAAGCTGGATGACAAACCACTGTTGGCTTAGGAGACAGGGCAGTCCATGACCTAAGCTGCAAATGCAGTTTCTAGAGGCCTGTAAAGGCAACAAAACAGGTGTTTTTCCAGAGGCTCCGGAAGTAACCAGCCCTTCTTATACCTTGATTTCAGCGCAGAGAAATCCTCTTAAGACTTGGAACCTCTAGAGCTGGAAGAGAAATTAATGTTGCTGTAAGTCACTGTGTTAGAGTAGCAACAGGGGCTCACAATCCCACAGTGTTTCCCCTTGTCCTGCAAGAGTAACACAGCTTTAAAAGGCCCGGCAGGTTCCAGCCAGCCCTCCAGCCTCACTCCTGACTTGCCCAGTGCTCTTCCAGCCCCACCTGGCTTAATTTTTTCTTCACACATGCTAAGAAGTATTGAGGGATTCTTGGGAGGCTGGAAAAACAGAACAAAGCAAGCAGGGCCTCTATCTTCTGTGGAGTGGAGAGGCACATCACAAACAACGACCCAGCCCACTAGCAAGGCCACTTCTCATAGTGAGCGTGTTCTACCTGAATTCCGGGATCATGGCTGCACTGGGCAGTGGTGTGCTGTGGGGACTGAGCAGGGTGGTCAGCCAGTGAGCACGCTTTAGATGTGCTGTTGCTGTCACATGAGGCCTAAGGAAATCTGCCAAGCCGGGACCTGGAGGATATGCATTCTCTGGACACAGAAGAGCCTCTTCCTCAGAGGAGCCTCCTCAAAGCCACGCCCTGGCCCTCCCCCAGCTCTCCTTGAACTTCTCTGTCACAGTGCGTACCTGGTACTACAAACTGAAGCGTGTTCCACAAAATCCTTGTGTTGAAGCCCTAACCCCTAATGTGACTATATGAAGGAGACATGGCCATTTATGAGATTCTTGGGGTGAAAAGAAGTCATAGGGGTCGGTGGGGCCCTAATATAATAGGGTTATTGTTGTTATAAAAGGAAGAGACACGGGGATTCTGAGAAAATGCTACGGAAAGCAATACAGGGGCGCTGTGTGCACACTGCGGAAGGAAGCCTCACTAGAAACCAACCCCGTAGAATGCTCATCTGAGGCTTCCAGCTTCCAGGCCAGGTGTGAGGGTGCTGACCTGGAACCCAACACCCAAGGTAGCTGAGGCAGGAGAGTGACAAAGTTCCAGCCCAATCCGGGGCAATATGCCAAGCATGCTCAGAGTGAAGGTGACCCTAGGTTCAAGTATACAAGGGAGAGGCAGGCTGAGACTTCCCACCTCCAGAACCAATCTGTGGTACTTTGTCAGGGCAGCTGGAACAGGTAATACACCTGGTTACTAAATCCACATCACCCGGAGCAACCGCAGGAGCCGCAGAGCTTGTCTCCCTGCTTACCCCCTGTACTGCCTGCTGGCGTAGTAGCCTGAGAACTTTAAGAAATGTCAATCAGACCTTGGAATTCTCATTCAGATTCCTCGGTAAGTGACAGTCATCTCATACTGAAGGGATTCCAGATTCCACAAGTAACTCCAGCCGCTTAGATCTTGTCCTCTCCACTTGCACACACCACGGGCTGTCCTCGTACCCCAGATACCAAATTTAGGTCCCAGGGTCTTGGCAGTGCTTTTCCCGCTGCTCCTTCCAGGTCTGTATTTACTTCTGATCGGCTGCCACTTCTCGACGACCTCCCCAGACTCGTCCTCTCCTGTAGGCCTCCCGTCACCCGCACTCCCCTGCCCCAGTTTCTTCGGTCTTTGAGGCAGCGCTAGTGCGCGGTCCCACTCCCACCGTGAGCAGAGCCTCTGCCAGGCCGAGCCCGGGCACCCGGCCACTGCGAACACACACAGACGCAGCAGTGCCCAGACCGGATCAAGGTTGTGCCTGGAGCCCGCGCTGCCGCTCCTCCCTCCGCCTCCCGCCCGTAAGGCCCGTGCCCGGGCCCGGGCCCATCCGGGCGTCCCGAGGGCGCAGAGGAGTGAGCGCGGAGCGGGGCGCACGGGACACCCGGCCCCAGGAAGGCTCCGGGCCCGTAGTGCCGCCAGCTGCGGTGTTGCCGGGACCCACGAGCCCGAGCCAGTCGTCTCAGCGCTCAACTGCGGCTAAGATCAACCGCCGCTTCCGCCAACCCGGCGGCCCGACGTGGCACCGCCGCCCCCCGCCGGAGGCTAGTGCAGCAGCCAATGGCGGCTCGCCCCGGGCGCCCCACGACCTCCCGCCGCCAGAGGGCGCTGCCGCGGACGCCGCGAGGCGGGTCGCCGCTACCCGGCGTAGAACGGAGCTGGAACGAGCGCCGGGCCCCGCCGCCGCCTGCGCGCCCGCCGCCCCACCCCGCCGCCGCGTACCGCCGCCGCCTCCGCGCCCGCCGCCGCCCCGCAGGTAGGGATGGGCGCCCCGGGGAAGGTCGCCGGCCCGCGCCCGACGTCCCTGCCTCGTGTTCGCGTCGGCTGGCGGGGCCGGTGTCGGGAGGCCGGGGTCCCCTCCCGGAGCCCCACCCCCGCCCGCGCCCGTCTGTTGGCGAGCAATCTCCTTTTTGGTGGTTGCACTTGAACATATTTATTGTTTGGCTCTTTCTACGTGTGATAGTGAAAGCGGGCGCCCCGGATTAATGGTTTTGGGCAAATCCCTCCTGGTTTTGCGCGGGGCGGTGGGTGGCCACCGGTTTCCGGTCCCTGCGCCGCCGAGGTGACGGCTCAGTTTTCGGTTTCTCCTCCCCACCCTTGAAGAATGAAGAGCTGTCAGTTCGCATTAGCGGGTGCTTCCGGTTGGGGGGTATTGCAGGGGCGTGGCCAGGGGGGCTGGGGGTGGTGCCTATGTCCCCATTGGGTGAACTTGTCAGGGTCGGGTTTTTTCTAGTCTCCCCGTGTTGGGGGATTAAAGAGGAGACCCGGTTTAGGTTTTTCTTTTTCCTTTATCTTTCGGTACTGGGGATCGAACCTAAGGACCTTCTCACTGAGCTACATACCAGACCCTCCACCCCCCCTTTTTTTTTTTTTAATTTTGAGACAGTTTTGCTAAATTGCCCAGGCCGGATTCATAAGTGGGATCCTCCTACCTCAGCCTTCCAGAGTATTTGCATCACAGGCCTTTGACCCTCCAAGCCTTAGCCATGTTAGATATTTAGAAAGCAAGAGTCTGCTCACGCTAGATCTGCGCCGTCCAATAAGGCCACTGGTCACTGGCCCCCTGTATATGGCTAGGACGAATGATGATGCCCTCCTGGTGTATTGTTAAAAGTCAGGTTTTTAAAACAGCCTAAGAAAAAGACACTTTTAAAAAAGACCTAACAACAAACAACAATGTATTGGTAATCCTTTAGACCTGAATGTGTGTTGTATACGGGGTTGAAATATGTAATCAGAATTAACATCAGCAGTCTCTTTGTGCTTTCAAAGTGTGGCTACTTGACAGGTTCAAATGACACGTGTGGCTAACCATGTGTTTCTGTTGGACAGCTCTCAGCCGGACCATCCAAACGAGGGAGGGGCCAGAGCCTCCCTCTGCCATCTGCTATCCTTTTTTGCTTCTCTGGAAGCGGGCATGTGGCTGCCTTTCCTGGATTCTCTCAAGGAACCGGCTGCTGTTCCTTTCACCCACATTTGAACTGATGAGCTGAAGGGCCCAGTGGGGGTCTTGTAATTTGCAGAATGGTTGAAGTTAATGGGCACACTTTTCCTCTTGAGAAACGTCCACTTCCTATTGGCTGTGTGCTGGAGTCTGAGACTACTTGGTTTAGAATCACTTGGTGTTATTGAGGATGAGTACCATCTTGCCCATTGATTTTTCTGCCCATTGATCCCAGTGCCAGCGACCTGCAAAATCCTGCCCTGATCTGTGTTGCTGTGACTTTTGGTTGGGAGTTTCACTGTCCACAGCCTCTTTTTCTCGTTCCTCAGATCCTGTCCGTTTTTGCCAGTAAGAACGTTCTTTTGTCAACCTATGGCCCCACAATTCTTAATTTTGACTAATTTAAAAACCTGCCTGTTTTGGGTGGGTTAAATGGATTTTTTTGTTTTGTTTTGTTCTGTTTTTTGTTAAATGGATGTTTGAATATAAGAAGTCAGTTTTGATGGACTCTTTCAGTTCCACCAAGGGTTTGAACATCCTGATAATGGACTGGAACAAAAGAACATGACTGTGTCTGTTGCCACAAGTACACTGAAATGAGCTTTCTAGATACAATATGATATGAGGAAATTTGTCTTCTAGATAACCTCTCTCTTTTTTGTTGGGGTATACTAGAGAGTTAGCTTAGGGCCTTTGCACTGAGATACATCTCCAAGTTTGTTTGTTTGTTTGTTTGTTTTTGTTTTTTTTTTGAGACAGGGTCTTGCTTTGTAGTTCAGGCTGGCCCTGCGCTCACTATGTAGCCCAGGCAAGCCACCGCGAACTCAGCAATCCTCCTGTCTCTGCCTCCCTGAGTGGTGGGATTACAGGTGTGAGCCACCACGCCCAGCACTGTGGTATGTGGTATTGATTGCTGGTGGGCATGAGTCACCACGCCCAGCATTATATGTGGTTACCGGGATCGAACTCAGGACCTTGTGCTTGCGAGGCAGGCGCCGGAACCACTGAGCTAAATCTCCAGCCCCCATCTCCAGATTTTTTTTGTTTGTTTATTTTTTGTTTTTTTGAGACAGGGTCTCGCTTTGTAGTTCAGGCTGGCCCTCAGCTCACTATGTAGCCCAGGCAAGCCTCGAACTCAGCAATCCTCCTGCCTCTGCCTCCCGAGTGCTGGGATTACAGGCGTGAGCCACCATGCCTGGCACTGTGGTATGTGGTGTTGACTGCTGGTGGGCATGAGTCACCACGCCCAGCATTGTATGTGGTTACTGGGGATCGAACTCAGGACCTTGCGCTTGTGAGGCAGTCTCCGGCCCCTAGGTTTTTTTAATTTTTGAGACAGAGTCTCTGATTGCCAAGGCTGAACTGGAATTTAGAATCCTCCTGAATCAGCCTCCCAGAGTGCTGGGATTTATAGACATGAGTTACCCTGCCTAACTCTAGAGAATATGTTAAAAGTGTTTAGTTTGATTGAGAATTCTTTTTCTCCAAAATCTTACAAGTGAAATTTGTTTCCCTTAAAACCTGAAATGTATACAATTTAAGAAAATAAAAACTTTAGATAACATTCATGGATAGAGAGAAATATTAAAATACCAATCCAGTTTTTAAATTCATGCTAGTGATAATAAATCTGCCTTCCGTTCTCTGCCATGCAGTTGATTAAGTGAGGTGATAGTCCTGATGTAATGAAATGAGGCTCTTTGTCTTTTCCAAATTGTCCCAGGAAGAAGTTTGCTTTTAATTTCATGAGTTGAACATTGTGTTTTTTTTTGTTTTTTTTTTTTGTTTTTTTGAGACAGGGTCTCGCTTTGTAGTTCAGGCTGACCCTGAGCTCATTATATAGCCCAGGCAAGCCTCGAACTCAGCAATCCTCCTGTCTCTGCCTCCCAAGTGCTGGAATTACAGGCATGAGCCACCACGCCCAGCTGTGTTGTTTATTTTTTAATTTTTATTTATTTATTTATTTTGAGACA
This sequence comes from Thryonomys swinderianus, assembly GCA_004025085.1. NCBI lineage: Eukaryota > Metazoa > Chordata > Mammalia > Rodentia > Thryonomyidae > Thryonomys > Thryonomys swinderianus. The sequence goes on along the minus strand of PVIC010037342.1, from coordinate 4,981 downwards.
GGGTCTCACTTTGTAGTCCAGGCTGGCCCTGAGCTCTCTATGTAGCCCAGGCAAGCCTCAACCTAAGCAATCCTCCTGTCTCTGCCTCCTGAGTGCTGGAATTACAGGCACGAGCCACCACGCCTGGCACTGTGGTATGTGGTATTGATTGCTGGTGGGCGTGAGTCACCATGCTCAGCATTGTATGTGGTTACCGGGATTGAACTCAGGACCTTGCACTTGTGAGGCAGGCGCCGGAACCACTGAGCTAAATCTCTGGCCCTGTGTTGTTTATTTAATTGCCATTCGTTAATTCCATATACCCCATGAAACTTCAGGACCCATGAATGGTGAGGTTGTGCTTGGGGCAGAAAATTTGCTTTCCAGAAAAGAGAAAAATGTGACGTTTGTATTTTATGAAAAGACAGAAATGTAGAACAGGATGTTAATCTGGCACATTAGAGGAGAAGGCAAGAGCTGCCTTTAACTCTGGTGGACACACCACATCGTAGCAATTTGAGCGAGCCCTGAGAAAACTGTGTATCAGTGGACTTGCCCTGAAGTCTTTTCTGTTGAGTGTGTTGCAGAGAGTTTGTGGCTGCACTCCCTCTGTGCTGTTTGTTCCTCATTAACCACCTAGTAAGGTGGCCTTTAGGAAGGCTTTGGTGGATGGTTCGTCTTATAGAATCTAGAACCCATTAGCCGTTTCAAAGTGAGCAACTGAGGGTGGGTGGACTTGGCCACATCCTCAACCTTCCCGAGGTTTTTGGCTATAGCTTTTATCATGAAGTTTTATTTTCAGTTAAAGGAAAAAACTCTCACAAAGTGTCAGTGGGAACTGCAGTATTTCCGGTGGTGGAATGTGTGTAACAGCAGCTCCTAGCTGGCTTCCCGTTGGTGGGTGTGGTGTCCTGGGGCTCTGCTAAGTGTTGCAGGAGTCCGTGGGTTACTTGTTGCAAGACATAGTTGACAGTAACCTTACTGTATCCACTTTTAATTGTTTTAAAGCTTTTACACGTGCCTAGGTATGACCATCGAGGTGAACAGAGATGGTAATTGTAATTTTTGGTTCAAAATTCTGGGATACCTCTTTAGGCAAAAATACAAACACTGCACCTTATGACCTTTGTACTGCCTCTATGGGGCACTCTGGTCCTATGTTCATGTCTTGTAAGTGTGACTGCTTTATATTAAATATTTTATCTAAACACATTCTCTTCGGGATGGAGCACGGAAAGATATTTCCCTGGAGTTTCATCTTGGTTCTCTGTGACCACTGCATTCCTGAGAAAGTGCTTTAAATGACATCCCTTGAGCGTGACTTTGTACACACTTGTGTGTGGGTGTGTTTATTCTGTTTCTCTTGAATGGCTGTTTGTCTGAACCCTGGCCCTGGTCACCTGAGACAGAAGCTGGCCCCCTCCTGGTGATTCGGGCCCTGCAGAATAAATAATGAGGTAGTTGAACGCTTGTGCTTGGGGCCAGCCTGTCTGGCTTTGGAATCCAGCTCTACCACTTCCTAGCTGTGTGGTCCTGGGCAACAATGTCATTTCTCTTTGCTTATAGCACTTATCTCCAAGGTTATCAGGATTAAATGACCTCATACACCAAGCACTTAACATAGCACATAGCATCAGGGCAGATGTTAGCTACTATTTCTATCTCAGCATGTGGCAGTCACGTTTAGTTATTGCCTGTGCTCTGCTGGTGAGAGCTAGCTTTGAATGTTACCCTTTAAGGCTAAAAAGCTCATGGCTATGAATGTATTTGTCTTTTTACTGGCATTGGACTAGGCATTAGGACATGAATTTCACCTCACAGCACTGACTAAACCTCCACGGAATTATAAGGAACATGCTGTGTTCCTTATAATTTGTCCTTACTTCTGATTGAGGAACACATTTGAAGTCAACAGACCCAGAAAGATTACATCTCAGTTTGGAAGCATTTAGTTAGTTTAATGACACTAACTCCTTTTCATTGAGTTTCTTGGTTGAAAATGTGCTTTTCGTAGCCAGGCATGGTGGCACGCACCTGTAATCCCAGCACTCCAACAAATGCTTGGGAGGTGGGGCAGGAAGAACCTGAGTTTGAGACCACTATGGGGTTACAGAGTGAGTCTGAGGCCAACTTGAGCCAGACAAGATCCTGCGTCAAACTCTCCCCCAATAAAAATAATAAAATATTTGCTGCAAAAAAGTCCTGCAACTGGGCTAGAGACTTAGCTCGGTGGTTCCGGTGCCTGCCTCGCAAGCACAAGGTCCTGAGTTCGATCCCTGGTAACTACATACAGTGCTGGGCGTGGTAACTCGCCCACCAGCAATCAATACCACATACCGCAGAGTGGGGCATGGCAGCTCATGCCTGTAATCCCAGCACTTGGGAGGCAGAGTCAGGAGGATTGCTGAATTCAAAGCTTGCCTGGGCTACATAGTGAGCTCAGAGCTAGCCTGAACTACAAAGTGAGACCCTGTCTCCAAAAAAAAAAGTCCTGTAACTACGGAGAACAGAGCATGGTGTTAGAGCACTTGCCAAGTGTGAGGAAGCTGTATGCCAATACTAGCACTGCCAAGTAAGCCCTGTAACCAAAGTCAAAAAGTTAATGTTATATTTGGAGGAATACTAATGTAATACTTTAGTATGGATGTTACATACTTCCTCAAAATGTAAAGGAAATACCCAGCCTCATTGACAAATGGGCAAAGATGTGAAAGGGTTCACAGAGGTCCTGGTGCCTTCCCTCTGGGAAGACATGCAGCCTTACTGCTGACAGACCAAGTCAGACCTGACCCTCATCACAGTTTTTCACCTCTCTGACATACAGTGGTGAGCACAATTGCTAATCCTCTCCTGAGGGTAGAACAGCAGTGCTCCTGCCCTCTTTTCTTTCAGTCGTTGTGAAGTTCAGGGTGGCTTTGAATTTGTGCAGTCTTCCTGCCTCAGCCTCTGGAGTGCTGGGCTACGGGTATGCACCATCATGCTGGGCCTCCTACACTGTTGGTTGGCCCTGTGTCATTTGTGGTACTTTGGCAATAGCTGGCAAAATAAAGGTGTGCCCTGTGTCCTACAGAGATTCCTTAAAGCAATCCTTGTGCGTATCACAAAGTACCATGTGTGTGGTAAACCGAGGAGGCTGAAAACAAGTAGAATATCTGCCAGGAGACGGATTAAATTATGCCCCAACTGTGTCCCGGAGTACTTTGTGTGTTTGTACTGATGTGGAATGACCTGGCTGCTTACTGCAAAAAGTGGAGTATGGAACATGTCAGAAGCTGTGGTTTATACTCAAAAAAGAACAGAAGACTTTTAATTCTTCAAGATAGTTACAGCCTCACAGGAAATGACAGAAGTAATGCATCGAGCCCATGAACCTTCGTCCGGCCTCCCCTATTGGAGATATAACTGCAATTCACCTTGTAACTGGGAAGTTGCCATGAGTCTAATACTGCTGACCAGATTACAGACCCACTGTGTTTTTCCCCCACATCGTCACTGAACCCAAGGATTGCTAGGCTACGTTTAGCTTTTTTTTTTCTGAGGCAGGGTCTCCCTGAGTTGCCCAGACCACCTCCAACTTGCAGTCCTCTGGCCTCTGCCTCCTGAGCAGCTGGGACTACAGGTATCCATACGAATTTGTCACCAGCCCTCATTGGCACTGAGGTGTGCACATTTCTGTGCAGTTTTATTTAGATGTACCTAGCTTCCTGTCCCCAGCAGCACAGTCAAGATACAGACTTGCTCTGTAGAATACCGTTAGTGGGATACATGAGAGACTGGAAACAATGATGGGTGGCCCTTAAGTAGGACAAATAGGGTGACCAAATGTGACAAGGTTGGGGAGGAGACTTGCCTTTTCATTTTCATATTATGATACTTTTTAAACAGCTTGAGAGGTCTTGGTGACATGCATGTAGAGCTGTCCAATGGGTAGAGGGTACGTACGTCTCCAGTCCCTCCAGAGCTCTGTCTGGGGTGCACTGGGGAGTCCTGGGGTCCCAGATGGAGGTCACTGACATCCTAGCCTGCAGGAGGCCCTCCAGAGCAGTCCAGTGAGGTCTTAAGGGCTTCTGTGTTTCTGGAGAGATGGAGCCTGAGGATGTGAGGAGATGGGTCTGTGGGTTAGGGAGAAGCCTGGCTAGGCCTGTGAGAGGAAGGTGCTAGGAGAGGGTTTCAAGGAGGAGCCGACACTGTCAAGTGTTGCTGAGTCTAAGGGAGAAAAGTGACAGTTGGATGAACTCTGTAAAATTTTCCTCACCTTAAAATTGAGGCATATTTATACAGGATCCAAAAATAAGATGATGGCTTGGGGAAGTAGCTCTTTGTCAGAGCACTTGCCTAGCAGTCTTATGAGGGTTTGAGCTCCAGCACTGCAAAACACAAAAATGAAACCAGAAAAGTAAGGTGAAAAAAATTTTTCTTTAAATCATTCTTTCATTTAAAAAAAATCAGAAGAATGGCTGCCAGGGTTAGAGTGGGGAGCTGAGCTATGGTCTGGATCTAGACAGGGGTCTGGATTCTGGGAGTTACCCAGCAGCACATTTCGGGGTACTGCTCAGTGGTAGACTGCTTGCCTCGCATGCATGAGGCCACAGGTTTTGATTCCAGCGACATAAAAAAATGTACACAGCTTAGGGTGAATACAAAGGTGGCAATGCTGTGTGTTACGAGCTGCTTAGAAATAAATTGTGATTGAGTCTGTAGCTCCTTTGACATTTATCAAAGCAATAAAGTGGATTGATGGGAAGACAGCAGGATAAAGATGGGTAGAAGATGAATTCCAGAATCTATTCATTCTAGATGGGCTGTATATATGTGGGAACACTGTCATTATAAAAAATAAGGTTACTGTATGTTAGAAAGTTTTTATTAAGAGTTTGGAAAACTTTAAAAAATTACTAAGCTTGAAATGGTGTGATACTGTATTTAACTATTACTTGGCATTATATTCCAGAATCTTGATACATATATGGGCGGGATGTATGTGTTACTTCTAAAAACATCT
>PVIC010037341.1:0-18135 GCA_004025085.1 Thryonomys swinderianus | reverse complement strand
AGACAGGGTCTCGCTTTGTAGTTCAGGCTGGCCCTGAGCTCACTATGGTGCCCAGGCAAGCCGCCGCGAACTCAGCAATCCTCCTGTCTCTGCCTCCCGAGTGCTGGGATTACAGGCGTGAGCCACCACGTCTGGCATTGTGGTATGCGGTGTTGATTGTTGGTGGGCGTGAGTCTCCACACCCAGCATTATATGTGGTCACCGGGGATCGAACTCAGAACCTTGCGCTTGCGAGCAGGCGCCAGAACCACTGAGCTAACCCTCCGGCCCCAGAATCCTTTTATTGAAGGACAGGAGAGGAAATGACTGAGACCTGGCAGTACACTTTAGAATCAAGCAATTAAGAGAAGTCTAAAGCTCTAGGGAAACGAGTATCAACAGACAAGCAGCAAATGAGCCAAAGAAATGGGCTGCTAAAAAGCACCATGTTAAAATCTTACTTCTCCCTGAGAGTCAGGGAGGCTGGACATATGTTGTAGGTTACACCCACTAGAAAATAGCCTGAGTGGGTGCTGTTCATCCCTAATACTCCCTACACTAAAATGCGACTCAATTCAAACCATTCTGCCAACCACCCACAGATTAGGTGGCAAAGTCCTGAACCATTATTTGTTCAAGAAGCATTTTGGTTTTTTAATTTTAATTTTAATTTCTTTAGTACATGTTCGCAATATGTGAAGGGTACATTCATCTTGGGGAGTAGGTACATGGAGAGAACACATCTTGTTTCTTCTTTTAATTCCCTTCCTTCTTCCCATCTATGTCCCTCCTTCTGTCTCTAAATCTTTTTTCTTCTGCTATTATTATCCTCAGCTCAGGTTTATGATATATAATGTTTGCATTGATTGTAGATATTTGATACCTGTATATAGCATAACTTAAATCTTCACTTCCCTTTCCCTTCACCCTCAGTCTCCTGGACCCCTTCCCTTTTGCAAGAGATCCTCCTGTTTTCTTCTATGCATCCTTTATTTTATTCTTTACTCAAATGAGAAATACAGTGCTTGCTTTGGCAGCACATAAGCTAAAATTAAATGAGAGATACAATGAGATGTTTAAGCTTGTGTCTTTGATTTATTTCACCCAACATATTTTCCCTGTGTATCCATTTTCCTACAGATGCACAGAATTTATCCTTCTTTCTAGCCAAATGCCATTCCATTATGTATAGTACACATTTTCTTTATGCATTTGTCTATTGATTGGCATATAGGTTGTTTCGATGACTTAGCTGTTATGAATTGCACTGCTATAAACATTGATCTTTATTTTCTTCTTTGATTTCTTCTGTAGCCCACTGGTTGTTTAGAAATGTGTTATTAATTTTGCAGATGCTTTTATATTTTGATTTTTTCTGTCATTGATTTATAGTTTCATTGCACAGTAGTCTCACAGTAAACATGCAGTAATTCCAATTCTCTTATATTTATTTAAGCAGGCTTTGTGGCCTAGTATGTTATCTATTTTTTTAAAGTACCATGTGCTGCAGAAAAAAATGTGTACTCTGCTGTAATGGAGTAGGATACTCTATATATATCCACTAAAATATGTTCAAGGGTGTGGATCAGCACTGAAATTTCTTTATTGGCTTTTGTTTAGTTGATCTATCTCTTTGCAAAAGTGGAGTGTTAAGATCCGTGATTGTGTTAGTACTTATTCGATGTTTTGTGTTCAGCAGTTTTTGTTTTACAAAGATAGGTGCTCTAGTATTTGATGTGTAAATTTTTTTTTTTTTTGAGATAGAGTCTCACTTTGTAGTTCAGGCTGGCCCTGAGCTCACTATGTAGCCCAGGCAAGCCTCGAACTCAGCAATCCTCCTGCTTCTGTCTCCAGAGTGCTGGGATGACAGGCATGAGCCACTGTGCCCAGCATTGTGGGGTGTGGTAATGATATCTGGTGGGCGGGAGCCACCACACCCAGTACTGTTGTTTGTGGTTACTGGGATTCTAACCAGGAACCTTGCACTTGCTAGGCAGGTGCTGAAACCACTGAGCTAAATCTCTGGCCCAAAGCTTGTAAATTTTATGACGATTTTTGGTAAGATGCTGCCTTCCCAAGAAGTATTTTCAGCGTTCTATGTCCAGAGATAGTATTTACTCCTTCTATTATTTAAGTAATTTGGACTCTGTCCCTATGTTTTGCAGAAAAATTATCTGGTTATGACAGGATCAATAGACCCAATGATACATCACTTATATATGACAGATTCTGCATTTGCACTGTACTACTTTGTGTATCCTCCATGCAGAGACTATTTTCATTCATTTTTAGCAGTTGCTCTGCAATGACGTAGGAGAATTGGAGGGAGAAGAATGAAGGATGGATGAATGAAGAGTGTATAACCGTATGGGTGAGGTTGCTAGAGCCACAGTGATAGGTAAGAGAAATTTGACATGGGGTCTGATTTTGTTGGAGTACTTTTAGTTGAGTTGAAGAGTTAATGTTGAGAGTTTAAAGAAGTTGGCTAAGGAGAAAAGGCAAGATATGGAAAGTAGGAGGTTTACTGTGTGATTGAGGAAAGCTATGTGGCTGTTGGAACATGGGGAAAACAAAGGCTAGGTAGGGTACAGAAGAGCTAATGGCTTAGGATAAGGAGGGTCAAGGGTTAGTACTGAAGAAGACAAGAGTGCCTGTGGGAGAGCAGGATATGGGGAATTAAAAAGTTGGGAGGAGAAGTTTATATATTGGAAAAAGGAATTAAATTCAGTAATCCCATTGCTGTGGGGTTTGAAGTGAAGAACCTACATAGGAAGATGAGGACAAAGAGAACCTATACACCAATTAAATCAGAGAAAATGGAAAAAAGGAAATACATAAAAGCAAAAACCTGATAAACACAGAAAAGTATAACATGACCACACATTACCAAAAAAAAAAAAAAAAGTCCAAAACCTAAAAGATATACTTGGAAACTAAACTTGAATATTTGAACAAGACACTACATGTGTGATTCACATATAGCCTCTTTGCCAGAGAGCCTAATGCACCCTGATATCACCTCTGACCCTTCTACTGTAAAACTAGAGCTAACCGCTTCTCAAGACTTAATTCCACCAAGTTACAGGTATGGGCTGAGTCTGAAGCTGACCGAGTTCTTGGGTTAGAAACTCTTGCTGTTTCTCTCCCTAGGCATGATAGCGGAGCTGACATGCAAATTCACCAGCACATAGAAGTCCACCAAGTCGGCAGTGCACCCACTGTTGTCTGTAGAAGGACACCCTGGGAGCAGTGTCCTGCAATTTCCTTGCAGATTCCGGTCACCACAGGCTCTTTTGTTCCCATGGTAGCCCCATAGGAGGACATTTTTACTTTCGTGCTGTCTCACCAGCCAGAGTTGATGGGCCACTTGCAATCACGCTGTGGCCAGTGGTCCCTTCTCCTCTTTATGATTCTGTATCTTTTAGTCTTTGGGTCAGTTCCCTCTTGATTCCCAGGGAACTACTTCCCTCTTTGATTCTTCTCCATGTTACTATTTTCCAGGTTCTGGACACCAAATCTTGGAGAGGCTGAGTTGCTGGCACTCACTGATCCAGCACTTTTTTGGCCTCTTCCTCAATCCCTCTCCATTATCTCAAACTTGAAGCTTGGAATAAAGATTATCAAAGCATTTAGAAACCACAAACCACAAACTCAGACCCCAAATATACCACACTTAATGTCAGGGACAAACACTCTCAGAGTCTACATGCTTTCCTCACTTAATGGAGAACCTGAAATACTTCAGATTCAAATTTAAAGTAAAGACCAACAAATTCAGACTACACAACACACCAACAACATAGACTTCCGAACAGTCGGAATACTTGGGACCCAGACTCTTACCAAGTATAGAAATCTATCTTGAACAAAGATCCCCAAATACCTCACATCCATACTTCAGGTCACAGATCCTCAGGGAGATCAGACAGATATGTCAAGCCCTAAACCTCAAACTGCAAATGCTTCCTATTAAAACCACACCAATAACAAAATTCCAGTACTTTAGACACAAACAGAAAGATAAACTCTCTCAGCAAAGTCAAAGACCTTGTATTAACCATATATTTTGTTTACTGTATTCTAATGCTTTGCCATCTGGATTCTTTGTAACCCTGAAGGCACTAGCCTTGCACAGTTAACCAAGTCCAAGAGATAGTAAAAAAAAAAAAAAAAAAACCAGAAAAATGTGTCTTCACCTACAAACTACCTAATCCAGACCTCATTCCCCAACCACTGCCTATCTCAGGGTGTTACACACCAGACCACTATGCATCTGCCCTAATCACTCCAAGGCCAGAAACCAGACAATTACAGACAACCTCTATGCCACAGAACCCACTAAAAGTATTCAAGCTAGCCAATTCAAGCCTACTTATTTTTCCTAGTGCATTCTTTTTGTGGGAACTGCAATGAACACTTTTCCCACTGTTTATCAACCTTTCTTTTTCTCTTTTTTATTTTCAAGTACAAGAGATTAAACTCAGGACTTTGTGCTTGCCAGACAGGAATGGTGTCACTGAGCTAAATCCCAGGCCCCAACGTTTTTATTAGAGATTTTGCTCTCCATCCTGAGACACACCATGGTATATGCTCACATGACCCTCATAGTATAGTGTGTTCTCTCCTCCTGAACAGTACAAAGCATTTCTCAATACTACTTGTTTTCTGATTTGTTGGCCTTACCATATCTAAATAATAATAAAACAAATAAAATAATAATTGAAACAAACTTCACACCTTGACCAGATTTCACAATATATACAAACCTCAAAACTTTTTTTACAGAATTTCAAGGACTTCATGGACTACCAACACTGATATATCTCAGATTCAAACCAAAAGATAGGCCCTAGTACACAGACCTCACAACCTAAGCGTAAGTCAAAAATACCCCCAACTTTAACCATTTGACACAAACTCTCAAAGATTTCAGAGAATTTAAACCCCTTTATCTCCCCAAATTTCAGTCTGTGTCATCTGGGCATCTTCTTTTCCTACCTTTTGAACTTGTCTTACTCAATTTTTGCTCAGAACAGAAAGAACCTTAGAAACAACCTCTAGAAAGAAACCCCAGCACCCCAAAACCCAATAAAAGGCCCTCACTAAGTTGCCAGATTTCCCAGAATAGGCTCAAACTTGAGATCCTTCTGGCTCAGTGTCCCAGAGTGCTGGGATTCCAGGAACACATCACCACATCTGGCTAAGAAAACACTTTAGAGATACCGACATTCCAAAATAATCTCTAAGAAAAATATTAATAAGTATATACTATGTAGATTTTTTTAAAATGATAATCACCATAGTTCCCTGAACCACAGGACTCTCCTGTACATAAAGATATCCAAACCCCATGGGAGCAGATGCTTACATGACACGGCCCACCTTTTAACTTGAAGGCATAGCCTCTCAATATTTTGCCTTACAATAAGTTGTTTATATTATTGGGTGGCCCCCCCATGTGGGTTTTTTTTCTTAATTCTTTCACCAGTGACTCAAAGGACAAGGAATGAGAGACAGTTTTTTGCAACATCAGGACTCAGATTCCTGGTAATTAACAGACTAAATGTTCAAAGGCCAGATCTTCAACAGAAACCTCACAAACACATCAGGTATGACTGTCCACAGACTCTAAAGATGTTGTGCTAGGTTTGACAAAGTATGGGATGATACTGATAAGACAACACAGGGTCTGGAGAAAACTTAGAGATGCCTATTCATTAAGATGATGCTCTATCTAGATCGTTCCATCATGAGATAAAGATATTCTTGTCCTCTGCATATGGGGAGGACACCTCTCCCATGAAGCCCTTATGACCTGATTCAGAAGGAAAGTCAGAGTCTTTTCTCAAATTCCTTTGGTTTAAAATATTCATTAGGTCAAGGTGGCTTATTTGAGGGGTATCATGTCCTTTACCCCACCCACGCACACCCTAGGCCTCTGTGCATTAAAGATTTAGAGAATCTGAAATCAAAACTTCTTTTTCACCTGGGAAAAAGAATAAAAGCATCTCAAGCTGATCATATCACAAATCCAGACAAACAGAGTTGTTTAGGTTTTTTACTTCCTTAATTTTCTGAAATGTCTGCTCTAATGTTTCTGCCTTTAACTTCTCCATTCATTTTGCCTAATGTATACAGGAAGAAGAAAGAATTTTTTCAGTGGAAAAATTCTGCCCATCGAGGTTATCAGATTCTAGCCCCTGTTCATTGACTTTGAGCTATTTTGCGACTCTTTGTAAACTACAGGTAACTGCTAGATATTGTACATTCTGTCCTACCCACTGGTGGCTTTAATTAACTTCCTTTCCTTTATGGAAAAAAAGTTTTATAGATATTTGCAATTACTTTAACATTCTTTTACTTCGTATGAATCTGTGCCAGTTTTGTAACTAAGCATGGCAAAAATAGAACTTTAAAAGTTATTTTTTTTTCCTTTAGAGACAAGTGATTTCTCCAAACTTCCTCAGGCTTAGGGCATAAACTGCCATCTCTCCTGTCCTCAGTCCAGATAAATGGCCAGAATGTGCAGATGCTGGCACCAGGATGTCACAGTCTAGTTTCATTTCCACAGGGAAGGGAAGAGAGGAAACGCCTGGGTCTACAAATGGACAAACAAGTCTGGGCATGTTTATCATTTCATTCTATTCTCTGCCTCACTATTCTTTACTATAAAAGACCCTAATACATCTGTACTCAGTGAGATGGTGATTTGGGAGATGGAGTCCCTTCATCTCCTCAGAGGTAGCTTTTGCATAAATTTTTTCCCTTTTTACCAAAATAAATGACTTCCTTAGATTAGGTCAGACAGGGTAGCAAACCAATCTGAGTATATGAATGAACGTAAGTGACTGGTAATGACGCAGGAGAGCAAGGCCTAGCTCCCCAGCAGAAATGCGAGTGCGTGTTCTCTAAAAACCGAAGAATGAATTTTAGGAATGACAGAGGTTTGAATAGGAAAGTTTTATTGAGAGAGAAAGCTTCTGCCTAAGAGAGACAGAAGGGGGATCCCAAAAAGTGGGCAACCCAAGGATCCCTTCTTCCAGGGGACTTTTATAGTACAAGGTGGGTGGGTTCAAAAATAAAACCACCAATGAGGAATCAAGCCCTAAAGGGTCTTTCTTGTCAGGAGACTCCTCCAGGTGGTTCAAGGTCCTGCCCATTATCTGGGGATTTTGTAATTGCTGTCTTCCAGGGAGGGGCTGGATCCAGACCTTGACCTTCCATCCTGGGAGGAGAATGAGGCCTGCCGTGTAGTTTCTCATTGGTGGTGTTGACCTTCAGAAGGATCCTCTTTTTTGCAAGTCTTTCAAGGGCCGGCCACATCTATCTGCCTGCATGTGTCTAGCTGGCTTTTCTACCTATAACATTAATAGTTTAATTTTTCCTTAGACCCGATTAAAACATCAGTCTGGTTCTGTTGCACCACAAGAGTGAGTCTCTCGTGAACTATCTTATCAACCTCCTCTCCTCTCATCCCACCCCCCTCCCTTCACAGGCAAAGGCCCTTCGCTAGGCCTTCTTATCCCAGCAAAGAAAACCTATTGCTAAGTCACTCTCACAAAAACCTTCTATTACCGGACTCAAGTCCATCTGCTGGCTGACAGAAGAGTCCGTTGGAAGGAAATCAGGTTTACTCAAGGACCAGCCCCTCATAAGGAAGGAGCTACTGTCTGCCCCCCCAAAGACCATCTTAAAGAACTCCATTATTTGATGGGGGTTTTTATAGGAAGGAAAAGAATGTAGTGTGGTAAAAGACAGAACGCTGTGTTCTGAGTTCCACATCTGGGCTCAGCAACCATTTCTGCCACTCAGGGGGTATTTTCCTTTCTTTCTTAACAGATTATCCTTGCAGAAACTACTGACCTTTGTCTGCAAGACCAATCCTTGTCATTCTTTAGGCAAACACATTGTTTCTCTGCATGTTAAATACTGACGCAGGAGAGTTAAGGCCTAACTCCCCACCTGAAACGCTAGTTTGTGTTCTCTAAAAGTCGAAGAAAGAATTTTAGGAACAATGGAGGTTTGAGTAGGAAAATTTTATTGAGAGAGAAAGCTTCTGCCTTAAGAGAGACAGAAGGGGGGCCCAGAAAGTGGGTAACCCCCCAACTCACTTTTTAGAGGGCTTTTATGGAGCAAAGCCATGAGGTGAAGCGGGTCTGAAATAGGGGGCTACCAATATGATTCAAAAAAGGTAAGCAGGTTACAATTGACCAATGAGTACAGTAGGGGCTTCCACTAAGATCTGAAAGAAATGGACAAACTGTGGCTAACCAATGGGTAAATGACAAGCATAGCTACTCCAGCAACTTTTTTTTTTTTTTTGAGACAGGGTCTCGCTTTGTAGTTCAGGCTGGCTCTGAGCTCACTATGTAGCCCAGGCAAGCCTCAAACTCAGCAATCCTCCTGTCTCTGCCTCCCAAGTGTTGGGATTACAGGCGTGAGCCACCACGCCCGGCACTCCAGCAATTTTTTGATTGAATAGGTCCAATGAGAAATCAAACCTTAGAGGGTCTTGCTTGTCGTAGACTCCTCCAGGTGGTTCAAGGTCCTGCTCATTATCTGGGGATTTTGTAATTACTGTCTTCCAGGGAGGGGCTGGATCCAGACCTTGACCTTCCGTCCTGGGAGGAGAATGAGACCTGTAGTGTAGTTTCTCATTGATGGTGTTAACCTTCAGAAGGATCCTCTTTTTTGCAAGTCTTTCAAGGGCTGGCCCTCTCTATCTGCCTACATATGTCTAGCTGACTTTTCTACCTACAATAATATTACTTCACTTTTAGTTAATGAACAGGATCAACAAGACTTCAGTCCACACTTTGATGTTATCAGAACTACCAGAAGTTCTGAGTTCTGAAAAATAAACAAAAAAAAATATTTACTGGGGGCTGGAGATTTACCTCAGTGCTTCTGGCGTCTTCCTGGCAAGCGCAAGGTCCTGAGTTAGAGCCCCATTAACCACATACAACAATACTGGGCGTGTTGACTCATGCCCACCAGCAATCAGTGCCACCTAGCACAGTACAGGGCATGGTGGCCCACGCCTGTCATCCCAGCACTCGGAAGGCAGAGGCAGAAGGACTGCTCAGTTAGAGGCTTGCCTGGGCTCCATAGTGAGCTCAGGGCCACCCTGAACTAAAAAGTGGAGCCCTGTCTCAAAAAAAATTATTTATTAGGAGGTTCTGTGTTTTACTATTTCTCTTTCCTGCAGGAGCTGACTCCAACAGTCAGTATTGCAGTGATTTTTAAATGCAGTTTTCTTTAGAATTCAAAAGAGTGAACGAAGTTTAAAAAATATCAACTTCACAAGGGGCAATTGGCCAAGTGTAGCATAAGACACAGTGGCATAGCCATTCTCATTGTTAAACTCCCTACCCTTGATGTCTCCTCTTGATCATTTTCATCTACAGATCCCTCTTACTCTCTGGCTATTAGTTCCCACTTACCCAAGCTTTACTTTGAACTGAGCCTCCTTCTATACTATGATCTCTTTTCTTTCACTTAATACTTCCTGAATAAAATTTATTCTTACCATTTTAATTATCATAAGACTCTGATTCTCTTGAATGTGAGTAAAATAAGTTCTATAACATGTGTTCATTTTTCTATTTTAATGAGTCATAATTTTACCTTTTTCTGAAGCTTATGATTTAACAGCCTTCTGTGGCTCTCACAAAAACATCTCTCACTTTTTGAAAGGAAAATTGACTTCTTACATATCTCTTCCAGAAAATCTTTATGATAGGTTCTTTTAGTGCTTTACAACATAATCTGTACTGAAACTGTGATATGTTGCCTTTTTCTTATGAGAGTTTACTATCCAAAATTAGGTATTAATTTTATTAATGTAAGTGTATTTATATATTATACATAAATATAAAATTTTAAATTTATAAATAAATAAAATTAGAAATCCCAAGAATGAAGAGTCATCTCTCTGATATCTTCAGATAAGGACCTTGCACAAGACTGTACAGAATTCATATCTTCAGTATTATCCTTAAGATGTCAATGCAACAGCTCTCTCCACAAGGCAAAAGGCAGGAATCATCCCAGAAAGACAGTGGAACTCAGAAAATAGCCACTGACACAACCCTAGCTCTGAAGAAAACCTGCTTGATTCCCCTGAGCCCTCACTCAGTCTTCGAACTTCCTCTCCACATAGGTACTAACAAGCTTGTTTGCCTAGTCCCTTCCCACATCACGTTAGAACCACCTACAAGAGGTTTCTTAGAAATGTAATGGTGATAAAAAGAACAGAAATGGCTACTGTGCAACTGAGGGAAATTTTTTTCTAAATCGACCAAATAAAATTAAATTCTGACTATACTTTAGGCTAGTTTTAAAATAGATGTCCAGATGGGGCCGGAAATTTAGCTCAGTGGTTCCGGCACCTGCCTCGCAAGCACAAGGTCCCAAATTTGATTTCCAGTACCACATACCACAATGCTGGGTGTGGTACCTTTTGCCTCTAATCTCAGTACTCAGGAGGAAGAGACAGGAGGATTGCTGAGAGTTCAAGGTTAGCCTGAGCTACATAGGGAGTTCAGGGCCAGTCTGAACTACAAAGTGAGACACTGTCTCAACAAAAATAAAAACAGAAACAAAAACAAGAAAACAGATCAATAAGTCTCTCCACAAACATAAAGCAGAGATAATTAAAGAAATGATGACCATAGACTGGGGATTTAGCTCAGTGGTTCTGGCGCCTGCCTCTCAAGCACAAGGTCCCAGTACTGCATACCACTGTGCCAGGCTTGGTGGCTCACACCTGTAATCCCAGAATTTAGGAGGCAGAGGCAGGAGGATTGCTGAGTTCAAGGCTTGCCTGGGCTACATAGTGAGCTCAGGGCCAGCTGGAACTACAAAGCGAGACCCTGTCTCAAAAAAAATTAAAAACTAAAAGAAAGACAGAGAGAGAGAGACAGAGAGAGAGAGAGAGAAAGGAAGGAAGGAAGGAAGGAAGGAAGGAAGGAAGGAAGGAAGGAAGGAAGGAAGGAAGGAAGGAAGGAAGGAAGGGAGGAAGGAAGTAAGGAAGAAAAAAGGAAAAATAGAAAGAAATGATGACCATAATAAATGTTTATTGTATCAAGAGTAGATACATACATTGTTAATATAGAAGATTAAGCAAGACATGGAAACCAAGAATGCCCAACATAGAAAAGAACTGCATTCCATAAAACAGACTCAAATAGAAATCCAAGAGGTTAAAAATTCTGCTGAAGGGCCAGAGGGTTAGCTCAGTGGTTCTGGCGCCTGCCTCGCAAGTGCAAGGTCCTGAGTTCAATCCCTGGTAACCACATACAAGGCTGGGCATGGAGAGTCACGCCCACCAACAATCAATACCACAAACCACAGTGCCGGGCGTGGTGGCTCACACCTGTCATCCCAGCACTCGGGAGGCAGAGACAGGAGGATTTCTGAGTTCCAGGCTTGCCTGGGCTACATAGTGAACTCAGGGCCAGCCTGAACTACAAAGCGAGACCCTGTCTCAAAAAAAAAAAAAAAATTCTACTGAAAGTACACGCAGCAGAGTCAACTAATGTGAAGGTAGAATGTCAGATCTAGAAGGCAGCGGTGTGGTTGAAGATCATCAAATGAAAGACCTCTTAAAAACAAGAGTATATGAAAAATCAATCCAACAGCTGCTAGATGACACACAGAAGACTAATATAAGATTATTTGAATCAATGAAGAATTAAAACATGGTACAAATGATACACACACCACACACACACACACACACAAAACCTGTTCACAAAAGTAGTAGCAGAAAAATTTCTATGCATGGAAAAGGGATTTGAGATATAGATAAGTGAGGTATATAGAACTCCACATAGCCATGATCAAAAAAAAAAAAACTATACCAAAGACAATAACAGTCAAGATTACAGAAATTCAACACAAAAACAGAATATTAAAAACAGAGAAGAAATAAATCAACTATTAGGAAAACCCATCAGAATCACAGCAGGCTTCTCAACACAAATCCTTAAGGAGTGAAGTATTTCAAGCCCAGAAAGAAAACAACCTCCACCCCAAATTGATGAATATTGCAGAATTATCTGTCAAAATTGATGGAGAAGTAAGATAATTCCATTATAAAGAACACCTGAAGAAATTTATGACAACCAAACCAACACTCCAAAAAGTTCTGATATTCTAGAAAAGGCAATAAATACAACAATTCTAAGATTCCCAATAAAATGAATTTACCAGCAAGGCAAACAATTAAACAGAAGGTAAAGAAAGGGAACCAAAAATAGGAAAATAATATAACAAATATAAATCAAGGCATATCAGGTTTTTTATTTTAATTGCATTCTTTATTGGTACAATTTGCATACATCTCACAATCACACATAACATTGGGGAATTTGTACCAATATATGACACAGTCAATTCTCATTTTTACCTGTATCCCCACCCACACCTCCCCACCCCCTATATACATGCTCTTTTATTTCCTTTCAGAATCATATTTATTCCTTCCCCTCATTACATCCCCACACCAAATTTCCTTTGGAAATTTCCCATTCTAAAAAAACTGTCATATTTTCTAGAGCTCATTTGCATCTACCAGTGCTCATATCAACGAGAAGATCCAGTATTTAAGGCATATCAGTTTTAACAACCAATATGAATGGTCTCAATTCACCAATCAAAGGAAATAGATTGGAATAATAGGTTAAGAAATAAGGTCCGTCAAAAAAAAAGAAGGTCCAACAAAATGTTGCATATAAGAAACTCATTCAACTGAATAAAGAAATTCATAAACAATCATTACCTTGATTCCAAAGCAGAGAAAGACCTAACAAAAAAAGAGAACTACAGGGTGTGAGAGTTAAAAAAAAAAAAGAGAGAGAGAGAGAACTACAGGGCCGGAGATTTAGCTCAGTGGTTCTGGCACCCACCTAGCAAGCACAAGGTCCCTGGTTCAGTCCCTAGTAATCACATACAACAATACCAGGTGTGGTGACTCATACTCAGCAACAGTACCACACACCACAGTGCTGGGTGTGGTGGCTCACACCTGTCATCCCAGCACTCAGGAGCTAGAGGCAGGAGGATTGCTGAGTTTGAGGCTCACCTGGGCTACATAGTGAGCTCAGGGCCAGCCTGAACTACAAAAGCGAGACCCTGTCTCACAAATAAAAGAGAGAGAGAGAGAACTACTGCAGGCCAATCTCCCTAATAAACAGATGCCAAAACCCTCAATAAGATACTAGCAAACAGAATGCAGCAAGTCAACAAGAAGATTATGCACAGTATAATTCATCCCAGGGAAATATTCTGGGGATGCAGGGATGGTTCAGTATACACAAATCAATAAATGTAAGAAACCACATTAACAAAACCACATAATCATCTCAATAGTAGCAGAAAAAGCATTTAAGTCCAACATAGATTTGATTAAAACTCTACAGAAAATTGGAATAGATGGTCTTTATCTCAATCTGATAAAAGCCATCTATGTTAAACCAATAGCCAACATCATACTAAATGGTTAAAACTAAAAGCTTTCACTCCCATATCAGAACAAGACAAGGATGCCCAATATCACCACTCCACTTCAGTATTGTTCTAGAACCTTAGCCAGAGCAATTAGACAAAAATAAGATAAAAAAATAAAAGAAATTTGAATAGGAAAGGAAGAACTTAAATTATTATGTACAAATGAGTCCACCATCTGCATTGTAGAACCCCAAAACTTCACGAAAAACCTCTAGAATTAATAACCATGTGCAGCAGTTATAGCAGCATACAAAGTTAACACTCAAAAATTGATAGGATTTTGTGTATGAATAAAAAACTCACTGAGAGAAAATTTAAAGAAATAACACCTTTCACAGTAGCATCAAGAAAAATAAAATACTTAGTAATTGATCTAACAAGAGAAATGAAAGATCTATACATTAAAAACTAGCTAAATCTTAGAAACAACCCAAATACCCATCAACCAAAGACTGGATTAAAAATGTGGTTTTTTAAAATAAAATGGAGTATTACTCTGCCATAAAGAATGCTATGTTTGAGTCATTTATACTCAAAGGGATGTACCTTGAGGACACACTAATAAACGAAATAAATAGGTCACAGATATGTAAACACCATATCTTTTCTCTGGTATGAGAATCTGTAGATGTAAATGAGTTCTAGAATGTATGATAGATTTTGTGAAATAGGAAATATTCAAAGGGAAAGGGGTAGGGGAAAGTAATGAGGGAAAAGAATAAATATGGATTAAAAAAGAAAAAGAAAGCACATGTATATAGGGGGTGGGGGGGTTGTGGGATGGGTAGGGATATGGGTAAAAATGAGAATTAACTCATGTCATATACTGGTTCAAATTTCCCAATGTTGAATGTGATTGTGATGTGTATATAAAATGTACCAATAAAGCATTCAATTTTTAAAACTACTATACTCTGAAAAAAAAAACAAAGATGATATCAAAAATTGAAAAGATGCCGGGCGTGGTGGCTCACGCCTGTAATCCCAGCACTCAGGAGGCAGAGACAGGAGGATTGCTGAATTTGAGGCTTGCCTGGCCTACATAGTGAGCTCAGGGCCAGCCTGAACTGCAAAGCGAGACCCTGTCTCAAAAAAAAAATTATAAAGATATCCTCTCTTCTTGGATAGGAAGAACCAAAATAGTGAAAGTGGTCATACTTCCAAAACTGTTCAACAGAATTAATGCAAACCTTATGAAAATACCAATAGCATATCTCACAGAACTAGAGAAAATAACCCTAAAATTCATTTGGAACCAGAAGAGCCCCTGAATAGCAAAAGCAATTCTAGGTAGCAAGGGCAAGGCAGGGGGCCTCACAATCCCCAGTGTGAAGTTATACTACAAAGTTACTGTGGCAAAAACAGCTTTATACTGGGGGGAAAAAACAGACCTGGCAATAAATGGAACAGACTAGAAGATGTAGAAAAAACTCCAAGCACACGCAGCTACCTTCTCTTTGACAAAAAGGCCAAACCCAAACACCTGCACTGAAAGAATGACAGCCCCTTTCATAAATGGAGCTGGAGAGAGTGGCTTCTCACATGCCAAGAACTGAACCTAGAACCATAGTCTTATTGTTCACTAAACTAAAATTGAAATGGATCAAAAATCTAAACATTTAATCTGCTAGAAGAGAGAGAGTAGGCAGAACTCTTGAAGACATGGGTGTAAGCAAAGATTTTATGGGAAAAAAAAACAGATCCCATAGTCATTATTAGAAGGAATCAACAACTGAGATCACATCAAATAAAAAAGCTTTTTTTTCCCAGCAAAAGAAATTACCAGCAAAGTGAAAATACCACCCACAGAATGAGGAAAAAGAATTTTACCAGCTACTCCTCAGACAAGGGAGTAACACCTAGAAAATATAAAGAACTCCAAAAAATCAGCCTCCCCAAATTTAAAAACCCAATCCAAAAATTGACATCTGAAATGAATAGACACTTCTTGATGAAGAAGCATAAAGAGCAAATAAATATATGAAAAAATGTTCAACATCGCTGGTCATTTAAGAAATGCAAATTAAAACAGTACTGAGATTCCACCTCGCTCCAGAAAAATGACCGTTATCAAGAAATCAACCAGTAACAAATGCTGGCGGGCTGAGGGGAGGAAAGAATCCTGCGGATGGGAGTGAAAACTAGTACAGTCACTGCTGAAATCAGTAGAGTGATTCCTTAAAAACTAAAGCTAGAGCTTCCATTCAACCCAGTTATTCCACTTCTTGGTATCTTCCTGAAAGACGTAAAAGTGTTATATCACAGTGATATGTGCACCAATGTTTGCAGCAGCATAATTTAAAATGGCTAAATTTTGGAACTAGCCCAGATGCCCATCAATGGAAGAATAAATTTAAAGATATGGTATTTATACACAATGGGATACTACTCTTCCATAAAGAAGGATAAACTTGAGTCATTTGTAGGAAAATAGATGCACTCCAAGACTATAATCTTAAGTGAAATAAATTAGACACCCACGTTCAAATATCACTTTATTTCTCTTATGTAAGAAACCAAAGGGTAAATAAGGAGCATAATGGAGAATAGACATTGGGAAGTAGGAAGAATAGATTCAAATAAGAAGGGGAAGAAGGGAGGAGGGGTGGAAGAAGGAAGTAAGAAAAAAGAGGAGAATGGGAAGAAGGATTTTGTAAAGGGGCAGGGAAAAGAGGGCTGAAGGAAAGGAGGACAATGAGGAAGAGAAGAGCTAAGCTATATTATAGGCAGGTACAGATTATGCTGAATGTGATCAATACGTATAACATAAATGTGCTACAAAAATTAAAAGTTTAAAAAATAAAAGGGAGAAAATAAATAAATAAAATAAAATACAACCAAATTGCTCTTTGGTTATTATATGATAACAACACCTTATAACCTGCATTAGGTCTTAATGATTACAATACTGAAACATTGGTCTTCTTTTTAAAAAAAAAAAAACAGCAAAATGAGAATTAAGTCGTGCACTGGTACAAATTCTCAATGTTGACTGTGATCATAACATGTATATAAAATGGACCAATAAAATCAATTTAAAAAAAAGACATTGCCTGAGATGCAGAGGGACCAGCCCAGATTTCAGCCTGTGCTAGGAACTGGACCAACTGTACATAGTTTTCAATAAACTTTCTCCTTTTCTGTTAAAAGAAAAAGCTGCTGAAGATAACTGCTGTTTGTTTGTTTTGTTATTTTGAGACAGAGTCTCACCATGTAGCCCAGGCTGGCCTCACACTTACTGCAATCCTCCTGCCTCAGCCTTCCCAGTGCTGTGCTTCCAGGTGTGCGCCACCACACCCAGAAATCCTTGCACCCAAGTATCATTACTAGATCTCAACCACTGATGAGTCATCAAAGTCTGTAAGGTCAGAATATGCCCCCACAAAATGTTATTGACTGTAAAGGACCTGAACATGCTACTCCAAAATCTACCTCTTTAGCATAAGGATCATTTTGAGACTGCAGAGGTAAGAGAAGCTCTGAAAACAATAAAAATTAATCTTTTGTAAGATACATTTACAGCTGTAACAGAAATGCCATTTCTAGGGTTTTTCTTCTGTGCACCAAGAGGAAGACTGACTCCTCAGAAACCCTTATCAGTGGACATTTCTTCGCTGTGCATTTCCTGGCCACATCCTCAAAAATTCCCCCCATACACTTCTTTCCTTGTTTCAGTTAAAAGGTGGCAAATATGAGACATGCATTTTAATAATGTTCTTTGTTTTTCTTATTAATCTGTCCTTCATATCAGTGACCCATCTCAAGAACTATGAAGAGTACAGAACAAATTACTTTTCCTCTCTCAAAGTTAGTCCAAAACCCATACTTTCTTCCCCTATATAAGCCTTAAACAACCCCAATTTTGAGCATTTCTAACTGATAAGCTCTTTCTATGATAGGTAAGGTCTGTACTTCTGGGAATTTCCTCAAAATTTAGCGGCTTATAAAGAAGGATAATCTTCAGACATTTCTAACTAAATGAACCCACCTTGAAACCATACTCATAAGTGAAATAAATTGGACACACATATATAAATATCACTTTGTCTCTCTGGTGTAAAAAACTGAAAGTATAAATAAGGACCAAAATATGAAATAGATATAGCGAAATAGAAAGAAATTGTTTAAAATTATACTGAGTGTGAGACACTTTGTTAATAACTAAAATGTCTTATACTAAAAAAGCTGTACTATTATTAGGAAACTAGTTGAGAGATAGATTAACAATCAAACATGTATTATTTTAAGATCATGATACACAGTGTATTTACCATTGTTATTCTCTAATTATTTTTGTTCTAATTAATATTTTATTAATACCTACTTGTATTACATTAAAATAAAATATTTTTAAAATGTAAGGCCTTATCATAAGATTATTAACTACCAACATCAAAGGTAATAGTCTATTCCCTCACCTTAGAAGAAAAGAAATAATGGCCTCCTCAAAACTGTCACAGACCAAATGATTGGTGTCAGCATCGTGAAGATGGCTGCCTGGGCCGGAGGGTTAGCTCAGTGGTTCCGATCCCTGCCTCGCAAGGGCAAGGTCCTGAGTTCAATCCCCGGTAACCACATACAATGCTGGGCGTGGAGACTCACGCCCACCAGCAATCAGTACCACATACCACAGTGCCGGGCGTG
>PVIC010037340.1:0-18136 GCA_004025085.1 Thryonomys swinderianus | reverse complement strand
GTAGAGGATTTTAATACTCCATTGTCACAAATTGACAGATCAACTGGACAAAGAATCAATAAGGGAATACTTGAGCTAAATCAAACTTTGGAAGAAATAGACTTATTAAATGCCTACAGAATTTTTCACCCTTCAAAGCGAGAATATACCTTCTTCTCAGCTGCTCATGGATCATTCTCCAAAATAGATCACGTTCTAGTCCACAGAACGAGCATAAGTAGATGCAAAGGAATTGAAGTTATCCCCTGCATACTATCAGACCATAGTGCCTTGAAACTGGAGATGAATAGCAGAAGAAATTCCAAGATCCTCACAAACACATGGAAATTGAACAACACACTGTTAACCAACCAATGGGCCACAAAAGAAATTAAACAGTTTCTACAACTAAACGACAGCCCCAGCACAACATACAGGAATCTATGGGACACAATGAAAGCAGCTCTGCGAGGGAAATTCATAGCAGTGAATGCCTACACTCGGAAAATAGAGCAAACTGCAATAAACAATCTAATGATGAACCACAGACAACTAGAAAAAGAGGAGCAAAACAAACCCAAAGCACATACTAGAGAGGAAAATCATAATGATCAGAGCAGAAATTAACCCAGTGGAGAAAAAGAGAACAATACAAAGAATCAATGAATCAAAGAGCTGGTTCTTTGAAAGGATAAATAAGATCAACAGACCCTTAGCCAACCTTATCAAACAAAGGAAGGAAAATGCTCAAATCCATGCTATCAGGAATGAAAATGGGGAAATCAGCACAGACCCAGAAGAAGTCCAAAGATCATAAACACATATTTTGAAGATCTATACTCCAAGAAGATGGAAAATCTAGAAGAAATGGATAGATTCCTAGACTCATATGAACTTCCAAAGCTGAATGAAGAGGATATAAAAATGTTAAACAACCCGATATCAATCTGGGAAATTGAAAATGTAATAAAAAACCTACCAACAAAGAAAAGCCCTGGTCCTGATGGCTTCACTGCTGAGTTCTACAAAACTTTTAAAGAAGAGTTAATATCAATACTTCTCAATCTCTTTAATGAAATTGAAAGGGAAGCAGTACTCCCCAAATCATTCCTTGAAGCAACCATCACCTTGATTCCAAAGGCAGGGAAAGATCCCACCAAAAAAAAAACTACAGGCCAATCTCTCTAATGAACATTGACGCAAAAATCCTCAATAAGATACTTGCAAACAGAATACAGAGAGTTATCAAGAAAATCATACACCCCGATCAAGTCAGATTTATCCCAGGGATGGAAGGCTGGTTCAACATACGTAAATCAGTTAATGTAATACACTATATTAACAGACTCAAAAACAAAAACCATATGATTATCTCAATAGATGCAGAAAAAGCATTTAACAAAATCTAGCACCCATTTATGATCAAAACCCTACAGAGAATTGGAATCGATGGACTTTATCTCAATTTAATACAAGCTATTTATGAGAAAGCAACAGCCAGCATCATACTCAATGGGCAAAAACTGAAACCTTTTACACTAAGGTCAGGAACAAGACAAGGATACTCATTGTCACCACTCTTGTTCAATATAGTGCTGGAAACATTAGCCATACCAATCAGGCAGGACAAAGATATAAAAGGAATAAAGATAGGAAAGGAAGAAGTTAATCTGTCATTATTTGCTGATGATATGATACTCTATCTTGAGGATTCTAAAAACTCAACCAAAAGACTGCTAGACTGAATTACCAATTTGGTAGTGTTGCTGGATACAGGACCAATGCTCAAAAATCACCAGCCTTTGTCTACAGAAACAACAGACTCATTGAAAGAGAAATTGGGGAGTCAATCCCTTTCACAGTAGCACCCAGAAAAATGAAATATCTAGGAATCAACCTAACAAAGGAAGTGAAAGACCTCTACTCTGAAAACTATAGGACTCTGAAAACTGAGATAGAAAAGGAAACCAGAAAGTGGAAAGATATCCTTTGTTCCTGGGTCGGGAGAACCAACATCATCAAAATGACTATACTCCCACAACTACTATATAGATTCAATGCAATTCCAGTTGAAATTCCAATGGTATACTTCACAGAGTTAGAGAAAATAATACAAAAATCATCTGGAACCACAAGAAACCTAGAATAGCAAAGGCAACTCTAAGCAACCATGACATGGCAGGGGCATTACAATCCCCAATTTAAAACTCTACTATAAAGCCGCTGTGATAAAAACTGCATGGTACTGGCAAAGTAACAGACC
The DNA here is from genome assembly GCA_004025085.1 of Thryonomys swinderianus. Classification (NCBI taxonomy): domain Eukaryota; kingdom Metazoa; phylum Chordata; class Mammalia; order Rodentia; family Thryonomyidae; genus Thryonomys; species Thryonomys swinderianus. The sequence goes on along the minus strand of PVIC010037340.1, from coordinate 15,894 downwards.
AGAGGACCACTGGAATAGATTAGAAGACCCAGAAACAACTCCAGATACACTAAGCCACCTTATCTTTGACAAAGGAGCCAAACATCCCCAATGGAAGCAAGACAGCCTCTTTAACAAATGGTGCTAGAAAAACTGGGCTTTAGCCTGCCAAAAGCTAAAGCTAGACCTATCTCTTTCACCTTGCACAAAACTAAACTCAGAGTGGATCAGAGACTTAAACATAAAAACAGAAACAATAAGCCTGCTGTAAAACAAGCTAGGTAAAACTCTTGGAGATATTGGCTTAGGCAGAGACTTTATGAATAAAAACTGTATAGCACAAGAACTAGCAGGAAGAATCAAAAAATGGGATCTCATTCTACTGAAAAGCTTCTGCACAGCCACATAAGTCGCTGGTACTGCTAGAAGACAACCAACAACATGGAAAAAAATCTTTACTAGCTGTGTATCAGACAAAGGGCTATTATCTAGAACTCAAACAGATCAGCCTCCCCAAGTTTAAAGACCCAGTTCAACAATGGGCATCTGAAATGAACAGACACTTCTCAGAGGCAGAAGTCAAAGCAGCCAAGAAACATATGAAGAAATGTTCAACATCACTGGTCATTCAAGAGATGCAAATGAAAACAACACTGAGATTTCATCTCACTCCACAAAGAATGGCCATGATCACAAAATCAACCAATGATAAATGCTGGCGTGGCTGTGGGGAGAAAGGAACCCTTCTCCACTGTTGGTGGGATTGCAGACTTGTGCATCATTATGGACATCTGTGTGGAGATTTCTCAGAAAACTAGGACTAGCGGTTCCATTTGACCTGGCTATCCCCTGCTAGGAATATACCCAAAAGAATTTAAAAACTCACATTAGAAAGACAGATGTACACCCTTGTACATAGCAGCTCAGCTCGTGATAGTTCAATCTTGGAAACAACCCAAATGTCCATCAACTGGATAAAGAAGATGTGGGTTTTTTATAAAATGGAGTATTACTCTGCCATAAAGAATGAGAAGATCGATCCATTTAGGTGCAAATGGAGACACCTGGAGGATATACTAATAAGTGAAATCAATAGATCTCTGATAGACAATTACTGGATCTTCTCTTTGGCATGAACACCTGTAGATGCAAATGAGCTTTAGAAAGTATGACAGGTTTTATAGAGTGAAAAATTTCTATAGGAAACTTGGTGTGGGAATGTGATGAGGGGAAGGAATAAATATGATACAGAAAGAAAATAGAAGAGCATGTATAAAGGGAGTGAGGAGGTGTGGGCGGGTAGGGACATGGGTAAAAATGAGAATTAACTTGTGGCATATACTGGTACAAATTCCCCAATGTTATACATGATTTTGAGATGTATATAAATTGTACCAATAAAGAATTCAATTTATAAAAAAACAAACAAACTGATTTTGAAGTCTCTTTTCTATTTCCCTAATCTATTTCTTCCCATACAAGTTTGAAACTGATTTACAGACAGTGATTTTATGATCAAATCTTTAAAAAACAATTTCTCTATTATGCTTATTTTTCATAATTTTTCTAGGTTATTCATACTTACTCAGCACATATTCAAAAATTATTCATGCAGATTGTAAAATATTTTTGTATGAATAGCTGCAACTACATGAAGTTGTTGTATTAAAATAGGGAGCACTGACTCTTTAAATAAGCTGTGCAATTCAAAAACAAGCTTTTGGGGAAGATGTATTATCAATAAAGATTTTATCATTATCTTCAAATAAGTCCTGTGCCTTTAAAATAAATTTATATTTTATTCTAAACACTATAAAATATCTTTATAAATAATGGTTCCATAGTTTATGTATTGATTTATAGGATAATATGATATACTTGTATACTATTTATGAAGGATGATCAAACTATATCATGAATGTTTAAATAAAAAATTTCATCATAGTAAAGGACACATTATCATTAGTCCTCCTCAGAACACCCACACACTCTTAGAACACCCTTATTCAATTACTCTTCCCATTTTCTGAAGCAGCAATAAAAGTCCCTTTTATGACTATTTTTAAATGAGATCAAGAATATGATGAGTCTTCCTGCCAAGGGCCATCTAATAGAAAGGCAGGCTCATAAACATTATTCTGTATCCTAATCCACCTCATTCATTGGCTCTGTCACCTTGCAACTTCTGCCTCTTCTACAGAATCAAAATGACCATGAAAAGTAATGTTTTCAGTCAGTTAAGGATATCAAGAGAGCCATGGCAAAATAGCAAAAGATACTCACAAAAGAATGACTTCCAAGTTAGACTATGTGAAAAGTTACCAAGCAGAAATTTTGGAAGTTAAAAGTTCAACAGGGGTCTGGAGATTTAGCTCAGTGGTTCCAGCACTTCCCTAGCAAGTGCAAGGTCCCTAGTTGGATCCCTGGTAACCACACATTATACCTGGCCTGGTGACTCACGCCCACCAGGAAGCAGTACCAAGTGTGGTGGCTCACATCTGTCATCCCAGCATCTGGAGGCAGAGGCATGAGGATTGCTGAGTTTGAGGCTTGCCGGAGCTACATAGTGAGCTCAAGGGCAGCCTGATCTACAAAGCAAGACCCTATTAAAAATTTTTTTTTTCAACTTACATTATGAGCATCAAAAGCAACTAATATGAGGACAGAGTGTCAGAGCTAGAAGACAGGGCTATTGTCCATGACTAATTTTTGAGAGATACATTAAAACCAACAAAGATTAAGAAAAACAGATCCAACAGCAGCTAGATGAGCCAAGTTAAGACTAATTTAAGACTAATTTGAATCAGAGGAACTTCAGAAGACAGCTCAACTGGCTTTAAAAAAAAAAAAAAACAAAAAACCTGTTGGGCCAGAGATTGAACTCAGTGGTTCCAGCGCCTGCCTTGCAAGTGCAAGGCCCTGAGTTCGATCCTGGTAACAACATACAATGCTGGGCATGGTGACTCATGCCCACCAGCCATCAATACCGCATACCACAGTGCCAGGTGTGGTGGCTCACACCTGTAATCCCAGCACTCGGCAGGCAGAGACAGGAGGATTGCTGAGTTTCAGGCTTGCCTGGGCTACATAGTGAGCTCAGGGCCAGCCTGAACTACAAAGGAAGACCCTATCTCAAAAAAAAAAAAAAAAAAAAAAACCTGTTGCGGAAAAATTAGCAGAAAACTTTACAAATATAGGAAAAGAATTAAACCTATAAATAAGTGAGGTTATAGAACCCCAAATGGCTGAGATCAGAAAAGAATCTACAACACAACATAGTCAAAATCTCAGAAGTCCAACACAAGAACAAAATCTTAAAAGCTCTTAGAGACCAAGAATCACCCATAAAGGAGTTCCATTTGAATTACAGCAGACTTCTTAACACAAACCTTGAAGGCCAGGAGGGCTTGGAATGAAGTGTTTCAACTCCTGAAAGAAAACAATTTCCAAACAGAACTGATATATCCTGCAAAATTATGTTTCAAAATTGGTGGAAAAATAATATTTCCACAATAAAGTGTACTTGAAGTATTTTTTTTAAAACACCCCTACCAACTAAGAAAAACTCAAGTTGTCATGGATTCATTGACAAATTCTGCATGAACTTGAGGGAAGAACTTCAGGGAAGACAATTTCCTCTACTCTAATGAAATAAAAAACAAGTGTACTTCCAAAGTCATTCCTGGAAGGTAGAATTACCTTGATTCCCAAAGCAGACAAGGATTCAATCAAGAGCCCAAGATACAGACTAATCTCTTCAATAAATATAGATGCATAAATGCTGAATAAGATACTGGCAAACAGAAAATGACAAATGATAAAAAAAGATTATGACCAAAATAAACTTCACGCCAGGGGTGCAAGATTGGAATAGCATATGCAAGTCAATGAATGTACTACATCACATAAACAAAAGCAAGGACAAACAAGAATCATGTGATCATCTGAAGAAGCACATCAGAAGACTTTGAAAACTTTCAGTATCCATTCATTGTTGGGAGCCATTTTGTTTGACCTTGATCATTTGAGACAATGGGAGCTTCCCTGCTTAGTCCTGTGCATTCAGATTACAGCTCTCTGTTCCCCATGTATTAGGCAAATCTCCATCCTGGTGTATAGGAGCCAGGCTGAAGCCATTGAGCTGGTGGTGTTTAGCTGAATCCCTGAATACTGTGTAAGATCTGGCTCTCAGGTCATTAGGCTATCAAGACACTTCAAATCATTTATAATAAATCAAATGTCAACATCATATTCAATGGGGAGAAGATGAAAGCTATCCAAAAATCAAGTATAAGACAGGGGATGCCCATAATCATTTCTGCTCAGCGTAGTCCTCAAAACATTAACCAAAGCAATCAGTCAAAAGAAAAATAAAATGGAATATATAGAAGAAATCAGAACAAATATAATCAAAATGACCACACTTCCAAAATTGATAAATTTAATGTAATTCCAATAAAATCTAACAGCATTCCTCACTGATCTATAAAAAGAATCCTAACATTCACATGGAACCAGAAAAGACCCAGAATAGGAAAACCAGTACTGAGTAACAAGAGCAAAGCAGGAAGCATCATAATCCAAGGCCTGAAGTTATATTACAAAGGTATTGTGATTCAGATAGCATGGTAATGGATCAATGGTAAAGAATAGTGAATGCAGAAAAAAAAAATCCAGCCACATTTTATTATTTGGTCCTTGACAGTTGGGACAAAAACATACACTGGAGGAAAGGTAGCCACTATAATAAATGGTCCTGGCTATACACATACAGAACATTGACTCTAAACCCATATATTTCACCATGTATTAAACTAGAATCAAAAATAGATCAAAATCGTAAACATTAAAATATAAACACTTCAGCTACTGGAAGATAAAATAAGTAAAACTATTGAGACTTCGGTATGGGCAAGGACTTGCTGTACAGAAGCCCAAGTGGCACAAGAAATTGTACCAGTAATCAACAATGGACTCATATCCAATCTTCTGCATATAAAAGGAACTATGAACCAGAGTGAAGAGACAACCTACAAGATGGGTAGAACAATTTTGCCAGGTACATCTCAGGCAGAGGAACAACATCATGAATATATTAAGAACTAAAAAAAAAAAAATTAGACCCTCCAAAAAAACCCAATCCAAAATGGTCAGCTGAAATGAATAAACAATTTTTCAGAAAAAAAAAAAAATACAAAGTGCCAAAAAAAAATCACAAGAAAAGGTTCACGATCTCTGGCTGTTAGAGAAACACAAAGTTAAAAAACACTGAGATTCTACATTAAACAAGAAAGAAGGGCCAACACTGAGAAACCAAATAATAACAAATGCTGGTGAGGATGCAGGGAAAAAGGAAAGCCTTCTCCAACATTGGTGTCAATATCAATAGTACAACCACTATGGAAATCAGAGTGGAGATGGCTCAAAAAAACTGAAACTAAAATTCCATTTTACCCAGCTTTTCCCCTTCTTGGTAGCTTCCTCAAAGAATGACACATGCATATCCATGTTCATAGCAGCACAATTCATAATAGCTAAACCCCGGAAGCAGCCTATATGTCTATCAGCAGATGAACAAATAAAGAAAATGTGATATCTATGCACAATGGAGAACTACTCTACCATAAAAGAAGATAAACTTGAGTCATTTGTAGGAAAAGGGATATACCTTGATACCATAGTGAAATATATCAGACACATAAGCATGAATATCACATGGTTTCTATTATATTAGAAAACTAAAATATAAAGAAGAAAATATTTTAGAAAGAAAATTTTTAGAAAGAAAATAGGGAATTATGGAAATCTTTTTCAAATAGGAAGAGGGTTAAAAATGAAGAGAGGAGAAAGAAGAGAGAAAAAGGATGAAAATAGAATTGCAGTGTTTGATGGATGAACCAACTCCTTACAACAAGTGCAATTATATACAATGCAGACACAGTGATTTTTTTTTTAGAAGCTAAAATATTTAAAAATAAAAAGTGGACTTCCATAACTCCATCAAAAGGCAAAGAGTGATGGGATACATTTGTTTAAAGCAAGGGGGCATATTTTGAGGGGAATTAATGTCAGTGTCTTTTACCATAATAAAATGTTAAAAATTTAAACATTAACATAAACATATTTTGCAGTCACACAACATACATCTAGCCACCATTCCATATTTGGATAGTTTCTTGAAAAAGAATCTACTTAAAATCTACATTAAGTAAATGACTTAACCTTTTAATTTTCTACATTTGTACACAGTCATTATTTTTTTTAAAGTTGTTACTCTTCCTCTCTCATATTTATATCATGGTTTGTATTAGCATCTTTTTTAGAGAATTAACACTACACCCTACCTTTAACAGTCATGTCCTATTTATTGTCAGATTAGTTTATATCAGTTTGTTTGTTGTTTAATTTTGGCTTTTTGTAGATTTAAACCAAGATCTAACAACTGATAACACAAGTAGTGGCCCCTTATTGTTATCTTACTCATGATATTGAGTTTTACAAATACTTTTTCTTTATCTATTGATACAATGTGACTTTTTTCTTTTACTAAATTATTAAAATGAATTATATTGATAGATTATAATATTGACATTGCATCACTGTTGTTTTGTTTCAGTTTTTATTTATTTTTTATTTACCTTAAATAAGTTATTTTGATATGAGGATTCTAAAACTATTAGCAAACAGTGTAGCAATAATTCTACATTCGTCAGTAAAATAGCAACTTTTACACAAGAATTATATGAATTGGCAGTAAAACTATGCTGGTTTCATGAAGTGAATATGAAAGGTTTGCATTTTCCATGCCTTGGAATATATAAATAACATGTAATAATTTGTTTTCTTAGGAATAACCTCATCTCAACAACAGCAGTTTATCAACGATAGAACTTAAGCCAACTTCCAGGATTTCCTTTGGTCAGTTTTGCATTTGCACATTTTCCAGTTCCTGAGCAATGATTAATGCCTTAATTTTTCTTTGAAATTAATCTCTTCCTTTAGGCTTTAAGTCTGGATGTCTTAGTTGGATACAATAGTCTTTTGTAATTTTTAAATAGATATTACCCCTGGCTCATTCCAAACCTTGCCTACTTTGTTATTTAATGCCATAGATGGGCTTGGAAATGTGTATGTGTTTTTTCTCTTCTGTTTATTTTAACTTTTATTTCTATTAACTACTTTTTAGTTATTTAGTTGATTTTTCTAACTATATGCTGAATAGTTGGCTTTTTACATAATTTTGGCTTTAGTACTCTTTTTTTTTTTTTGAGACACAGTCTCGCTTTGTGGTCCAGGCTGGCCCTGAGCTCACTATGTAGCCCAGGCAAGCCTCGAACTCAGCAATCCTCCTGCCTCTGCCTCCCGAGTGCTGAGACTACAGGCGTGAGCCACCACTCTTGGCTGGCTTTAGTACTCTTTAAAGTTTACTAATACATGTGTTAGTACACAATGTTCACATTCTTTGTGCGGAGTTGTTACATGTACAAAATATCCCAATTCTTTTATATAGCCCTTGTCCCTTCCCTTCCTTCCTCCTATCTCCATCACTCGATGTTCTGCCCCTTTAAGAAAGATCTGCCTCTGGGCTGGAGATTTAGCTCAGTGCTTCCGGTGCCTGCCTCGCAAGTGCAAGATCCTCAGTTCGATCCCGGGTAACCACATACAATGTTGGGTGTGGTGGCTCGCGCCCACCAGACATCAATACCACATACCACAGTGTGGGGTATGGTGACTCACGCCTGTAATCCCAGCACTCGGGAGGCAGAGACAGGAGGATTGCTGAGTTTGAGGTTTGCCTGGGCTACATAGTGAACTTAGGGCCAGCCTGAACAATCTAACACTGGTGTCCCCCAACAGTGTAGAAGAGCCAGCCCCCTACATACATACACAGCCTCATTTGATTTCAGTGCTTTTTAAAATAGCATTTCTCCAATGGCCACAAATGATGAATCTTTTTCATATATTTGTTGGCCATTTGTACTTCTGTGAATTATCTATTCATTGAAGTTGCCCTTTTATTTTATTTTTATTTTTTAAAAATTTGAATCTTGGGCCAGAGGGTTAGCTCAGTGGTTCCGGCACCTGCCTCACAAGCGCAAGGTCCTGAGTTCAATCCCCAGTAACCACATATAATGCTGGGCATGGAGACTTACGCCCACCAGCAATCAATACCACAGTGCTGGGCATGGTGGCTCACGCCTGTAATCCCAGCACTCGGGAGGCAGAGACAGGAGGATTGCTGAATTCGAGGCTTGCCTGGGCTACATAGTGAGCTCAGAGCTAGCCTGGACTACAAAATGAGACCATGTCTCAAAAAAAAAAAAAATGAATCTTTCTTGGTACATTATATATACACACATCATGACCACACACAATACTGAGAATTTGTACCAGTATATGACACAACTTAATTCTCATTTTTCCCATTCCCCAATCCACTCTACAACCCTTTGCCCCCTACATACATAAGCTTTGTGTCCCTTTTTTTTATTACCATCATATTTTTCTTCTTCTTGTTACTTACTCCTACACTCCATTTCCCTTTGAATATTTTCTATTTCACAATATCTACCATAAATTCTAGAGCTCACTTACATTTTCAGTTTCTCATACCGAAGAAAAGATACAATATTTACACATGTGTTACCTATGTATTTCACTTAAGAGTATGTCTTGAAGGTATGTCCATTTGAGTATAAATACCTCAAATTTATCAATCTTGGTAGCAGAGTAATACTCCATTTTATAGAAAAACCACATCTTCTTTATCCAGTCGCCAGTTAAATCTGTTATGGGGCTGGAGATTTAGCTCAGTGGTTCCGGAGCCTGCCTTGCAAGCACAAGGTCCTGAGTTGGATCCCAGTAACCACATACAATGCTGGGCGTGGTGACTCACGCCCACCAACAATCAATAAGCAATCAGCACCACATACCACAGTGCCGGGTGTGGTGGCTCGTGCCTTTCATCCCAGCACTAGGGAGGCAGAGACAGGAGGATTGCTGAGTCCGGGGCTTGCCTGGGCTATATAGTGAGCTCAGGGCCAGCCTGAACTACAAAGCGAGACCCTCTCTCAAAAAAAAAAGCTGTTATGAACATGGGTGCACATATGAAACATAATTCTTTTGTGTACATACTTAGCAGAGGAATAGCAGGGTCAAATGGGATCTCTAATCCAAGTTTTCTGAGAAATCTTCACACCGATCTCCATAATGGTTGTATCAGTTTACATTTCCATCAATAATGGAGAAGAGTTCCTTTATCCCCACAACTTTGCCAGCATTTATTACTGGTTAATTTTGAGATAGCAGCCATTCTTTGTGGAGTGAGTTGGAATCTCAGTGTCATTTTCATATGCATCTCTCAAATGACTAGAGATGTTGAACATTTCTTCATATGCTTCTTAGCTGCTTTTAGGTCTTCTTCTAAAAGTGTTCAGATCAGATGCCCATTTTTGAATTGGGGGGGTGGGTTGATTTTTTTTAAGCTTTTTGAATATTCTAAATAGTAGCCTTATGCCTGAGAAACCGCTGGTAAAAATTTTTCCCAATTTGGTGGTTGTCTTTTCACTCTGCCAGTGGTTTCTTTTGCTGTGCAGAAGCTTTTTAATAAGATGAGATCCCATTTGTTGATTTCTTCTGCTAGTTCTTGTGTTGAAGAAGTTTTGTTCATAAAAGTCTTCCCCTAATCCAATGTCTCCAATTCTACCTTACCTGTTTTACAAAAGGTTTAATATTTAGGTCTCTAATCCACTTTGATTTTAATCTAGTACATGGTGAAAGAGACAGATCTAGCTTTAGTCTTTGCAAGTTAAAGTCCATTTTTTCCAGCACCATTTATTTTGGATGTTTTGTTTTGTATTGTTTTGTTTTGTTTTGAGGCGGGGTCTCGCTTTGTAGTTCAGGGTGGCCCTGAGGTCACTATATAGCTCAGGCAAGCCTCAAACTCAGCAATCCTCCTGCTTCTGCCTCCCAAGTACTGGGACTACAGACTTGAGCCACCAAGCCACTCTCCAACACCATGTATTAAAGAGACTATCTTTCCTCCATTTAGAACATTTGGCTCCTTTCTCAAAGAAGAGGTGGCTTAGTGTATTTGGCATTGTTTCTGGATCTTCTAATCTATTCCACTGATCCTCAGCTCTGTTTCTTTGCCGTGCTGTTTTTATTATAGTGGCTCTGTAGTACAGTTTCAAGTTGGGGGAAGTGATACCACTATCATGTCCTTGTTTCCTAGAATTGTTTTTTTTTTTTTTGAGACAGGGTCTCACTTTGTAGTTCAGGCTGGCCCCAGGCTTACTATGTAGCCCAGGCAAGCCTCAAACTCAGCAATCCTCCTGTCTCTGCCTCCCAAGTGCTGGGATTACAGGCATGAGCCACCATGCCCAGCACTGTGGTATGTGGTATTGATTGCTGGTGGGTGTGAGTCACCATGTCCAGCACTGTATGTGGTTACTGGGGATTGAACTCCAGGCCTTGCACTTGTGAGGCAGGCACCAGAATCACTGAGCTAAATCTCCAACCCCCATCCTAGAAATGCTTTTGCTATTCTAGATTTCTTATGATTCCAGAAGAATTTTTTATTTTCTCTATATCTGTGAAATATGCTGTTGGTATTTTAATTGGGATTGCATTGAGTCTATATAATAGTTGTGGGAGTATAGCCATTTTGACAATATTAGTTTTTCCTATCCAGGAACAAGGGATGTCTTTCCATTTTCTGATATCCTTTTCAATCTGCTTTTTTCATAGTGTTGTAGTTTTCAGAGTAGAGGTGTTTCACCTCCTTTGTTAGACTGATTCCTAGATATTTCTTTTTTTTTTTTTTTTGGATGCTGTTGTGAAAGGGATTGACTCCCAATCTCTCTCCGTGAGTCTGTTGTTTGTGTACAAAAATGTGATTGACTTTTGAGCATTGACCTTGTATCCAGCTACATCGCAAAATTTGCCAGTTAAGTCTAACAGTCTTTTGGTTGAGTTTTTAGGATCTTCTATATAGAGTATCATGTCATCAGCAAATAATGACAGTTTAACTTCTTCCTTTCCTCTCTTTAATCCATTTATTTCTTTCTCTTGTCTAATTGCTGTGGCAAATGTTTCCAGCACCATATTGAACTGGAGTGCTGATAGTGGACACCCTTGTCTTGTTCTTGATCGTAGTGTAAAAGGTTTCAGTTTTTGACAATTTAGAATAATACTGGTGTTGGTTTCTCATAAATAGCCTCTATTAGGTTGAGATAAAGTCCACCTATTCCAATTTTCTGTGAGGTTTTGATCATATATGGGTGTTAGATTTTGTCAAATGCTTTTTCTGCATCTATTGAGATAACCATATGGTTTTTGTCCTTGAGTCTGTTAATATAGTGTATTACATTTATCGATTTACATATGTTGAATCATCCTTGCATCCCAGGGATGAATCGAACTTGGTCAGAGTGTGTAATCTTCTTGATGATTCTCTGTATTCTGTTTGCCAATTGAGGATTTTTGTATCCATATTCCTTAGGAAGATTTGTCTGTAGTTCTCTTCTTTGGTTGGGTCTTTCTTTGCTTTTGGAATCAATATAATGGTTGTTCTCAAGAATGAATTTGGGAGCACTGTTTCTCTTTCAATTTCATTAAAGAGTTAAAGAAGTAGTGGCATTAAGTCTTCTTTAAAAGTTTTGTAGAATTCAGCACTAAAGCCATCAGGACCTGGGCTTTTGTCAGTAGGTTTTTTATTACATTTTGAATTTCACAGATTGATACTGAGGTGTTCTTCATTCAACTTTGGAAGTTCATATGTATCTAGAAATCTATCCATTTCTTCTACATTTTCCATCTTTTTAGAGTACAAATTTTCGAAGTACATATTTATTATCCTGTTGACTTCTGCTGGATCTGTGGTGATTTCCCCCTTCTCATTCCTAATAGCATGGATTTGAGCCTTTTCCTTCCTTTGTTTGATAAAGTTGGCTAAGGTTCTGTCAATTTTGTTTATCTTTTCAAAGAACCAACCCCTCAATTCATGATTTTCTGTATCATTTTCTTGGTCTTCATTGTATTGATTTCTGCTCTGCTCTTTATAATCTCCTCTTATCATGAGCTTTGGGTTTGTCTTGCTCCTCTTTTTCTAGTAGCTTGAGGTTCAGCATTAGATTGTTAATTTGATTTTGCTCTGTTTTGTTCATGTAGGTATCGACTGCTATGAACGTCCCTCATAGAACTGCTTTCATTGTGCCCCATAAATTCCTGTATGTTGTATTGGGGTTATCATTTAATTGAAGAAACTGTTTAATTTCTTTTTTAATTTCTTCTGTGACCCATTGGTTGTTCAGCATAGTATTGTTCAATTTCCATGTCTTTGTGAGAATCTTGGAATTTCTGTTGCTATTGAGCTCCAATTTCAAGACACTGTGGTCTGACAGTATACAAGAGATAACTCCAGTTCCTTTGCATTCACTTAGAAATATTCTATGAACTAGCACATGATCTATTTTGGAGAATGACCCATGAGCAGCTGAGAAGAATGTGTATTCTGACTTTGTAGGATGAAATACTCTGTAGGCATCAATTAAATTCATTTGTTCAAAAGTTTGTTTTAGCTCCAGTATTTTCTTATTGATTTTTTTGTCCAGTTGATCTGTCTATTTGTGGCAGTGGGGTATTGAAATCCCCTACTACTATTGAATTAGTGCTTATCTGGCTTTTCATGTCCATTAATATTTGTTTTATATAGTTGAGTACATTGGAATTTTGTGCATAAATATCTATAAATGTCATTTCTTTCTCTTGGGTTGTTCCCTTGATGAGAATGTAATGTCCTTTGTCTCGCTTTCTCAGTTTGGGTTTGAAGTCTATTTTATCTGCAAGTAGGATAGCCACTCCTGCTTTTTTTGCAGTTTCCCATTTCATGGAGAGTTGTTTTCCACCCTTTTACTTTCAGTCTGTGCTTTCTTTCTGAATTAGATGTGTTGCTTGTATGCAGCAAATTGTAGGATCGTTTTTCTTAATCCATTCTGCCTGTCTGTGTCTTTTGAGTCCACTGACATGAATGGTTATGACCGATAAGGAGTGATTATGATGTGTCATGCTGTTTTCCTTTTCTTGGCTCCTTATTTTTGGCTTTTACCCTTTCCAATTCAGTTTCTTGTCTTGTCCAATGGATTCACACTGCTAGGTCTCATGGGTTTGTGACTTTCATTGTTTTTTTCTTTAGAATGTTTTGGAGTGCAGGTTTTGTACTTGTGAAATTTTTCAGGTGTTCTTTGTCATGGAAGTTTCTTATTTCCCCATCAATTCTGAAAGATAGTTTTGCAAGATAATTAATCTAGGTTGGAAATTGTTTTTCTACAGTACTTGAATCACTTCACTCCAGGTTCTCCTTGTCCTGAGTGTTTGCATTGAGAAGTTTGCTGTGATCCTGATGGGCTTCCCATTGTATGTGGTTTTTTTCCTGTCTGTTTTCTGTATTTCATTTTTTTGTTGGGCATCTGGAACCTTGATGATTATATGCCTAGGTGTAGTTTTCTATATCACACCATTAGGAGTCCTGTATGTCTTGCTTATCTGTATGTCCAATTCTTTTATTTTTCCTGTGAAGTTTTGTGCCTTATATCTGTGAACAGGTTTTTATGTCTTTCAGGTTGTCTCCTGCCTCCTCAATGACTCTAATCATTCTTGCATTACTCTTCTTTGAGTCATCTAGGAGCTGTTGGATTGATTTCTAATGATCCTTTACCATTTTTCATAAATTCTTTCTTTCCTGTTCATTTGCTGCAATCTTGTCCTCTAGGTTGGAAATTTGGTTCTCAGTTTCATTCATGCTACTTCACAAGCTTTGTTCTCATTTTTGATCCCTTGAACTCTGCTTGAAGCTATTTAAAAGGTTCCATTGCTTTTGTTATCTCTGATTCTATCATGTCCCTGATCTCTTCCTTAGCAGTATTATTCATATCATTCACTTTGGACAGTATCTCTGTTTTCATCTTAGAGATAGATCTGATTTCCATTTTACTAGATCTGCTTTTGTTACCATCTCAGGGAGTCCTGGTGATTGATCTTCAGTTTGCTCCATTTCCCTTTTTCCTGAATTCCCCTGTGGTGGTGATCTTTGTATCTGGGTTTTTAAACTTTTTCTCATTTTGATTCCTTTGTCATTGCCTATATTAGTTAAATTTCTTGCCTGCTATCTGGGTGTTTGTTGCAAGTCTCTTTCATCCTAGTACTCAGAACACTTAGGAGATGACTAATTCCTGAGTTCTCTTCCCTCAATCTTTAATGGCCTTAGAGTAAACTAAGTGCACTGGATGTAGTCACCAAGATTCCTTCACTTTTCCAGTAAGTGTTTTTTCAATGTGGTCGACCTGGCAGAGTAATTCACAGAGAGCCTCTCTCTAGATTTCAGTACCACCTTTATACTTATTTGCCTCCCACAGATAATTAGATGGTGATTCTGGTCGCAAAAAAGCTGTGGGTGGAGTGCTCGTTGATGGTGCCCAGAGACTTCTTGCCAGGATCCAATATACTACCATGCCATGCCCCACTCAGTTTACTTCAGCAGGCTTCTGGCACAGTCCAGATGGCAGAAAAGTTGCAGGCTGAGTGGCATTCAGTGGCACAGATAAACCTTCATGCCAGCACCAGCTGTGTGACACTTCAGGTGCCTAATTGCCTAGTCCATTTCCATAGGCCTCTGGCTCAGTCTGTGATTAAGGGAAGTGCAAGGCTAAGCAGCAGCAACAGGGTATGGGCAAACCTTTCTGCCAGCACTAGTTTCATGGTCCTGCCTGTCCCCACTTGACTGGTCTATTTCCTTAGTCATCTGACACAGTCCACAATTCAGAGAAGTGCAGGGGTGAGCAGTGGTGACAATGGTACAGGCAAACTTTCCTGCCAGCACTAGTCATATCACCCTTCTTGTCTTTACTTGTCTGGTCTGTCTGTATCCTCAGGCATCTGATACAGTCTACAATTCAGAGAAGTGCAGGGCCAAGCAGCAGCAACAATGGCATGGGCAAACTTTCCTGCCAGCACCAGTCATGTGGCCCTGCTTATCTATAGTTGCCTGGTCTGTTTCCTCAGGTATCTGGTGCAGTCCACAATTCAGAGCAGTGACAATAATGGAAACATTACATGCAAACCTCCCTGCCAGCACTAGTCACACAGCCTTCAAAATTCCCCTTTTTAAACTATTGGGTCATGTGTTTTTAGACATCTGATTTTTTTTCTTTTTGCTTCTTTATATATTCTAGATATGAGTCCTCTGAAGCATTGCTGGAAAAGTTTTTCCCATTCTATAGGTTGCCTCTTCACTAAATTAGTTGTTTCTTTTGCTGTGAAGAATCTCTTTAACTTAATGTGATCCCATGTTGATTCTATTTGTTGGGCAACTAAGACCTGTTCAAAAAAGACCTTTCCTCTGCCTATGGCTTCCAGAGTTTTACTTACCTTGTGTCAGAAAATAGCATGTTTCTGATTCTACATTTAATGCTTTGATCCAGTCTGATTTGAGTTTAGTGCATGGTGAGAGATAGAGGTCTAGATTCTATCATGTGCTTGTGGACAGCCAATTTTTAAAACATATTTTATAAAGAGGCAATCTTTCTTACAATGTGTATGTTTTGGCTACTTTGTGGAAAATCAAATAGTTGGATGCACTTGAAATTGTTTCTGCATCTTCTGTTCCCATTGGTCCACATGTCTGTCTTGTGACAATGTGTTGCTCTTTTTATCATTGTTGCTTTGTAATGTAATTTTAAGTGTGGAATTGTGAGGTCTCCTTCTTGCTCTCTTCAGTCACAAGTGCTTTGCTTATGTGGGTCTTTTCTGAATTAATGTATATTTTAGGATTATTTTCTTCAGTTCTGTGAAGAATGCTGTTAGAATTTTGATTGGGATTGTATTAAATTTCTATATTAATTTTGGAAATATGGCCAT
>PVIC010037339.1:0-18076 GCA_004025085.1 Thryonomys swinderianus | reverse complement strand
TAGCTCAGTGGTTCCAGTGCCTGCCTCACAAGCGCAAGGTCCTGAGTTCAATCCCAATAACCACATACAATGTTGGGTGTGGAGACTCATGCCCACCAACAATCAATACCACATACTACAGTGCAGGGCGTGGTGGCTCACGCCTGTAATCCCAGCACTCGGGAGGCAGAGACAGGAGGATTGCTGAGTTCGAGGCTTGCCTGGGCTACATAGTGAGTTAAGGGCAAGCCTGAACTGCAAAGCGAGACCCTGTCTCAAAAAAAAAATTTTGGTTCTAGGAATCAAACTCAGGGCCTCACGCTTAACATTCAGGTGCTGTGTGACTGAGCTACATTCCCAGCCAGATTCATTTATTTTTGTATCTTTTAATCTCAGTTTCATTAATTTTATACTGATCTTTATGATTTCTTGTAGCTTTGTAATTTTATGGTTTTTGGTTTTCTAGAACCTTGATGGACATCATTAGGTTATTTGGGCTTGTCTGTTTTTTCTGATGTGAACACTCAAAACTATAATTTTCTCTTAGGTGTACTTGTATTGTGCCTCATAGACTTTAGTATATATTTCTCCTTTCATTCCTTCTGTGAAGTCTCCTGGATTTCTGTTTTGTACCTTTTCATGGACTGTAAATTCTTTGCTAAATTGGTTACTTTCTTTTTTTTTTTTTTTTTTTTTGAGACAGGTTCTTGCTTTGTAGTTCAAGCTAGCCCTGGGTTCACTGTGTAGCCCAGGCAAGCCTCAAACTCAGCAGTCCTTCTGTCTCTGCCTCCCAAGTGCTGGGATTACAGGCATGAGCCACCATGCCCAGCATTGTGGTATGTAGTGCTGATTGCTGATAGGCATGAGTCATCACACAGAGTACTGTTTATGTGGTTACTGGGGATTGAACCAGGGACCTTGCACTTGCTAGGCTACTCATTTTTTGAATTGTTTTGTTTAGCTCTTTTTATTAGCGTCTTCTGTAAACTCACTGATCATTTTATTATATGTATAATGTGCTTACTTATATCATCTTTGAGCCTACTGACCCCCCTTATTTTTTTTTTTTTGAGACAGGGTCTTGCTTTGTAGTTCAGGCTGGCCCTGAGCTCACTATGTAGTCCAGGCAAGCCTCAAACTCAGCAATCCTCCTGCCTCTGCCTCCCGAGTGCTGGGATGACAGGCGTGAGCCACCACGCCTGGCACTGTGGTATTGTGGTATTGATTGCTAGTGGGCGTGAGTCTCCACGCCCAGCATTGTATGTGGTTACCGGGGATCAAACTCAGGACCTAGCACTTGTGAGGCAGGTGCCGGAACCACTGAGCTAACCCTCCGGCCCCTGACACTTTTATTGAACCATTTTGTTGCTTATTTTTTGTGTCCTCCTTTATCATTTCATATATGTCAAATTTGGCCTTTGGTTTCCACCCTGTCAATGCCCGTGGATCAGCTTTCTGAGAGTATTTGGAAGCCTCTTTATTGTTTTGGTTTTTTTTTTTGCTTTTTGAGACAGGGTCTCGATTTGTAGTTCAGGCTGGCCCTGATCTCACTATGGTGCCCAGGCAAGCCGCCGTGAACTCAGCAATCCTCCTGTCCCTGCCTCCCGAGTGCTGGGATTACAGGCGTGAGCCACCACATCCGGCATTGTAGTATGTGGTGTTGATTGTTGGTGGGCGTGAGTCTCCACGCCCAGCATTATATGTGGTTACCGGGGATCGAACTCAGGACCTTGCGCTTGCGAGGCAGACGCCGGAACCACTGAGCTAACCCTCCGGCCCTGGTTTATATTTTGATATGTGTCAGTAGTAATAGACTTTGTTGCTAGAATGGAGATCTGTGTCATTAGTGTCTGCTTTCCAAGGAGTCACTCTGTGTGTGTCTATCTATGAGCCTTTGCCTCTGTCCCCGGATCCTTTGGGGAAGGGATAATACAGAGTAATTGGCAAGGCATGAGGTTCTTTTGGAGGTGAACTTCAGTACTGCTGATGACACAAAGACAAACCAAATACTGGTATTCTAGGGCCTTGTCAAAAACCAATTAACAGCAACAACTATGCCACTCTTGTTCTAGCAATGAAATCAGCACCAATAATAGAGTCAAAGACAAGCCAGATTTTAACATATCATAAGAACAAAAGTTACTACTGTGCCACCTTTAAGAATAGAAATCTGTGATAATATCGACCAAAAGACAAACCAAATATTGCCATACAGAAATTACTAACTGTAACAGCTGTATTACTATTAACTGTAGAATTCAATAATAATACCACAGCATCAAGTAAATATCTAAAGATTAATGAAGCTGGGCCAGAGATTTAACTCAGTAGTTCCGGCACCTCCTTCACAAGCTCAAGGTCCTGAGTTCGATCCCAGTAACCACATACAATGCTGGGCATGGTGGCTCACGCCCACCAGCAATCAATACCACATACCACAGTGCCGGGTGTGGTGGCTCATGCCTGTAATCCTACACTCTGTAATCCCAGCACTCGGGAGGCAAAGACAGGAGTATTGCTGAGTTCAAGGTTTACCTGGGCTACATAGTGAGCTGAGGGCCATCCTGTACTACAAAGCGAGACCCTGTCTCAAAATAAAAAAGAACCACCCACCCACACACACACACACACACACGCACACACACACACACACACAAAACTAGTAGCTTCATTAATCTTTTTTTTTTTTTTTTTTGAGACAGGGTCTCGCTTTATAGTTCAGGCTGGTCCTAAGCTCACTGTGTAGTCTGGGCAAGCCTCGAATTCAGCAATCCTGCCTCTGCCTCCTGAGTGCTGGGTTTACAGGCTTGAGCCATCAAGCCTGGCATTTGTGGTATGCAGTACTGATTCCTGGTGGGCGTAAGTCACCATGCCTGGTATTGTTGTATGTGGTTACCAGGGATTGAACCAGGGACTTTGCGCTTGCTAAGCAGGTGCTGGAACCACTAGGTAAATCTCTGGCCCAAAGCTACTAGTAATACTAGTAAAGGTGGAGAGAGTAGTGAAGGAGAACACAAAAGGAAGGTGAGAAGGAAGAGAAAAAAGTCAGATAAACGATCCTATTAAACAATGAAAAATAAATGGAATTAGATGAAAGTTAAAATATGAAGAAGAAACAGAGCAAAACAAAAAGAAAAAAAACCCAAAACCAATAAAAAAAAAAAAAAGAAATGAGTCCCCCCAAAATTCTCCATGTTTTTTTTCATATGTAATTTCTTTCAGGATCTGCAGAATTGGAATCCACCAGATATGGAGAAGGGACTGCTTGACTTCTTACTGGGATCTTTCTGTTCTGCCTGAGCTCACCTAAAGTTCTCAGGGGTTCCCTGTCTATGCTGCGCCTACCTTGTGACTGGCTCTTATGGCCGCCTACTGTTTTGTCACTGATAGGGTGCCCAAAATCCTTTAAGTGCAGATATTCTATAGTTCTGTAGCTCAGGGTTAAACAGCCTCTTAGCAAAAAAGTTCCAGATTAAACACTCAAAAATGGTGGATTTCTTCTCCAACTCTAGTGCACCAGGTAGAAGGAATCACTTGTAAAAACCCCACCACAATGTTTTTGCTGTTCATAATAACTGTTGGCTTTTCTTAGGGCTCATACTGCTAGCCAGGTCCTTGTTTCTGTCTGGGACTGCTGACCCTTTTCTGGCTTTCTTTGTTTCACCAGCACCAGGTCCTCCCCAGCAGCTGGGTTTCAATTTCCAGACTGTTTCATTCTTTTCTTTTTGTTGTGTTCCATTTCTTTAGTGGAAGGAAAGTAGTTTCTGGTTTACCTGTCAGCTCCCTCCCAATTCCCAGAGATCTACTGTTTTTCTTCACTGAGTTATTTTTCATTTCTCTAAGTTCTAGGACCAGGAGAAGCATTTTCCTGCAGGTCTTTACTCTGCCACTTTGAAGTTTCTGTTGTCCACTCTTTTTTTTTTTTATGGTTATACAGATGAATAGATTTCATTTTGGCAGATTTATACATTGACATAGCATGCTTTGATCTTCACTCCTCTATTACCTCCCCTCAAAAATCTCATTATTCTGTCTTCAATTTTAAGACATTTATGCATTACAGAGTCCTTGATTGACAGATTTTTTTAGAAGTATTTTAAAGATACCATTACATAACATTCTGGTTTGCATTGTTGCTTTTAAAAAGTCAGCTGTCAACCTAGCTGTTTCTTTTTCCTGGTTTGCAAAAAAAAAAAAAAAAGTAAATTTTGGCTGGAAATTCTTTAAGAACTTCCATTTGTTTAGTCCCTGACAAGATTTGAACTTAAGATGCTCCTGCCTCAGTCTCCTTTGTTGTATATTTCTCTTATTTTTCATGTCCTATAGTTTCTTTATGCTATTTTTATTTTTTGTGCGTTGGTGGTCTTTGGGCTTTTTAATTTGGGAGAGTATTATCATTAGTCCTAGAAATTATCCCTTCATATATCTCCCTTCCTACAATTTCTTGTTCTTTCCATGACTCTATTTTCCTCCCCTTGGGTTTTTGAGACAGGGTCTAATTTTGTAGTTTAGGCTAGCCCTGAACCCTGAACTCACTATGTAGCCTAGGCTGGCCTTGAACTTGCAGCAATCCTCCTGCTTCTGCCTCCTTTAGTACCACTGTGCTCTGGCTCTTCTGGAATTTGGACCTGCCCTCTTAACTCCTCCTCACTCTCAGCTCTCACAGTCTCTCATTTCTTTCACATTTCCTATTTGTCTTTCTTTTTTTAAAATTGAAATCTTTATTGGTACATTCTATATACACAACATGTTCACAGTCAGCATTGAGAATTTGTATCAGTATATGACATGACTGAATTCTCATTTTTTCCCATTCCTCTGCCTACCCTACAACTCCTCCACCCCCTATATACATATCCCTTTTTTACCATCACATTTTTTCTTTCCCCTTGTTACTTACCCCTACCCTTTTCCCTTTGAATATTTTGTTTCACAATATCTGTCATATATTCTAGAACTCATTTACATCTTCAGATTCTCATACCACAGTATTAACACATCTATGACCTATTTATTTCACTTACGAGTATGTCCTCAAGGTGTGTCCATTTAAGTTATAAATGACTCAATCTTATCATTCTTTATGGCAGAGTAATACTCTGTTTTATAAAAACTATTTGTCTTTCTGAGGTATATTCTGAATAATTTCTTAGGGATTTTCAGTTTATTAAAAGTAAATTTTGGCTGGAAATTTGCATAAGAACTTCCATTTGGTTAGTCACTAGCAAGACTTGAACTTAACATGCTTCTGCATTAGTCTCTTTCAGTACCAGAATTACTGGGATAGCTGCTTATTTATTATCTTTTCTACTTCCTTTTTTAAAGAAAATTTTGTAATCTTTCATCTGGAGTTTTTGTAATAAGATTGGTCTTTATTACTTAGTCTGCTAGTGTATCTCTGAATATTTTGCCCAGAGGTAGAACCATCTTTAGTGCCACCTTATTATTTAATTGACATCTAATAGCACATATTTATGGGATGCAGTGTAATATATTAAATAAGCATAATGATCAAATCAGAACAATTGACAGTTCTTTGAGTTGGCAAGATTTTAATTGTCAGAGTGCATACTCCATTATTTTAAATAGCTCTTTTTTTTTTTTTTTTTTTTTTTTTTTTTGAGACAGAGTCTCGCTTTGTAGTTCAGGCTGGCCCTGAGCTCTTTGTGTAGCCCAGGCAAACCTTGAAGTCAGCAATCCTCTTGCCTCTGCCTCCTGAGTGCTGGGATTACAGGCGTGAGTCACCATGCCTGGCATTGTGGTATGTGGTGCTGATTGCTCATGGTATTGTTGTATGTGGTTACTGGATCGAACCAGGGACTTTGTACTTACTAGGCGCTAGACAGGCACCGGAACCACTGAGCTAAATCTCCGGCCAAAAAATAGCTCTATATTTTGTCTAGCAAATTACCATAATTTATTTAATCTCCAGTTTGGACTTTAAGCTAGTTCATTTTGAATTTTGCATGGTAAAATGTTACCATGTTGAT
Source organism: Thryonomys swinderianus (assembly GCA_004025085.1). Taxonomy (NCBI): domain Eukaryota; kingdom Metazoa; phylum Chordata; class Mammalia; order Rodentia; family Thryonomyidae; genus Thryonomys; species Thryonomys swinderianus. The sequence continues at coordinate 12,107 of PVIC010037339.1, read as the reverse complement.
TTTTTTTTATATTTTACATTTCCAAATGTAAAATATTTATTCTTAGTCATAATAAACTATTCTTTGAAGATGGGTGGAATCTCTTCATAAAATACAAAAACTACGACATTGTCTAACTGGTTACATTGTAGATTATGTTTCTATGTCTGCTTATTTGGGGATTATAGATTTATAAAGATAAAAGATTCTTGTGGCCAGAGATTTAGCTCAGTGGTTCTGGCTCCTGTCTTATAATCACAAGGTCCCAAGTTTGATCCACAGTAACCACATACTACAATGCCAGGTGCGGTGGCTCATGCCTATAATCCCAGCACTCAGAAGGCAGAGGCAGAAGGATTGCTGAGTTCGAGGCTTGGCTGGGCTACACAAAGAGCTCAGGGCCAGCCTGAACTACAAAGTGAGAAACCCTAACCCTGTCTCAAAATTAAAATTCTTTTGTCAAATTTTAACAAATGTTCTTAGTAATCATATCATATTTAGAAATAGAATTTGTTTATTTGGAATTTAGCTTGGACAGTTTTGCCAGTTTTGTCTCTATTAAGCGTTCTCTGATGTTATCTCAACAATGTTTCTTACATCTCTAAACTCTACTCCTACTGTTCTGTCTAACCCTCTTTGATATCTGCATTTGCCACTTTGCTGTATTTAAAAACTACTCCCCCACCCATGAATCAGTGGTTTATGACAGTTAGTGTTTATTTTTCTCACATGCCTTCTCAGAGCTGAGAATCAGCTACTGCAGCCCTCCTCCACGTGTTTTTTTATACACATAGAGCCCAGGTGGCATTTGTGTGACAGAGAGGATTAAGAACACTCATGTAAACTGTAATGCCTCTTAAAGCTTCTGCAGCAGGTATCATGTCTGTGTTTATCCCTTGCAGAAACACAACATGATCAAACCCAGTGCGTTCTACACAGAAATGTATGCTTCCTCCACAACATGCTGCTGGTCATATAATTGGCCAAAGTGGAGTGGAAGGGACAAGTGAATACTTGGTGGCAGTAATACAATCTACTGATTTCATCTGTTTAACTAAACATTTGAAAGTCCTCTTTTTTTTTCTTTTTTTTTTTTTTTTTTTTTAGTTTTTTGAAAGAAGGTCTCACTTTGTAGTTCAGGCTGGCCCTGACCTCACTATGTACCCTGGCATTGTGGTATGTGATTCCAGGGACTGAACTCAGAACCTTGTGCTTGCCAGGCAGATGCCAGAACCACTGAGCTAAATCCCCAACCCTTAAGTCCTCTTTTTAATGCTTTAAATATAGTTCGTTCTTTTGTAAGAATGAATCATTTCACCAGTGGTCTGTATATATTTAGTAAGTATAGAGATTCTCGTTTGTTCAGTGATTCTTCAGTACAGAAAGAACACTTAGCTCATAATGTGTTTTTTTTCATAGTATGCTTTCAGTATATACTTGTTGAATAGATTTCACTTTCCTTATTTCATCAGTTATTGTCAGTTGTTTTTGATACTTAATATCAGTTCTTTCTGCTAGTTCTGTCTTTGCAGTCTATTATGACTGTATTTTCTTGAATTATAAATTACATTATGTGAAATACTTTAATGAAGAGAATGAAAGTATATGAGCATTTAACTCTTGAAAAATATAGCCTATAAATATACTCATCTCCAAAACTGCAGCTTTCATTTCAGACTTTTTTTTTTTTTTTTTTTTTGAGACAGGGTCTCACTTTGTAGTTCAGGCTGGCCCTGAGCTCACTATGTAGCCCAACAAGCCTAGAACTCAGCAATCCTCCTGCTTCTACCTACTGAGTGCTGGGATTATAGGCGTGAGCCACCGCACCTGGCACTGTGGTATGTGGTATTGATGGCTGGTGGGGGTGAGTTACCAAGCCTAGCACTGTGTGTGGTTACTGGGATCAGATCGAACTCAGGGCCTTGCGCCTGCGAGGCAGGCTCTGGAACCACTGAGCTAAATCTCTGGCCCTCATTTCAGACTTCTTGATTGGTAAGCTGTACAAATGACAAGTTTCACTAAAATCTTTTTGCCTCTCAGTAGTGGATTTTGATCATTTTTCTTAGGCTTTCATTTGCCAAAGTGGTGCACATATGCAGAAAAAAAAAGATTATTTTAGGGGAGTTGTAGGTATAGGATTATTGCTTGTATCACATCTTAAGTAGTTATGCTCTTAGTGCTTAAAAGAAGGCTAGCATTGTTTACACAAATTTTGGCGATTTCCTCCCCCAAATATAATGAAATGACTTCTGTTGAATAAGCTTTTTATGTCATCTTTTTTTTTTTTTTTTTGAGACAGGGTCTTGCTTTGTAGTTCAGGCTGGCCCTGAGCTCACTATGTAGCCCAGGCAAGCCTGGAACTCAGCAATCCTCCTGCCTCTGCCTCCTGAGTGCTGGGATTACAGGCATGAGCCACCACACCCGGCACTGTGGTATGTGGTACTGTTTGCTGGTGAGTGTGACTCACCACACCCAGCATTGTATGTGGTTACTGATTGAACTCAGGACCTTGTCCTTGTTAGGCAGGTGCTGGAACCACTGAGCTAAATCTCTGGCTCTTTATGTCATCTTATAATAAATGTTGAAAAAAATCCCTTTGCTTCTATTTATAAAAAGAAATGTTTTTGGGCCAGAGGGTTAGCTCGGTGATTCCAGCGCCTGCCTCACAAGCGCAAGGTCCTGAGTTCGATCCCGGGTAACCACATATAATGCTGGGTGTGGAGACTCACACCCACCAACAATCAACACCACATATCACAATGCCAGGCGTAGTGGCTCAGGCCTGTAATCCCAGCACTCGGGAGGCAGAGACAAGAGGATTGCTGAGTTCCGACGGCTTGCCTGGGCACCATAGTGAGCTCAGGGCCAGCCTGAACTACAAAGCGAGACCCTGTCTCAAAAAGCAAAAAAAAAAAAAAAAAAAAAGTTTTTCTATTATGTACCTTTAATAACAGATTTTGAAAAAGTCATGTAAAATGGTAAAGATTTTAATGGTGCAGTGCATGTAAAACAATTCAGTTTAAAAGAACATTTGTTTTTACATTAAATATTTATTTGGAATAAAATGATTTTGTGCATAAAGTTCAGTTAAATAAAAAAATAAACCCATGTCCTGTCATTGAAGAAACAAAATTCTGCTGGTCATAGTGGAGCACATGTGTAATCCCAGAGTCTCCACACTACTGGAGATGAAGCAGTAAGATCTTGAATTCGAGCTCAACCTGAGCAACTTAGCAAGACCCTGTCTCAAAATTTAAAAAAAAGGAGAAAGGGCTGAGGATATAGCTCCTCAGTGCAGAAGCCCTCAGTTCAATCCCCAGTATCACAAAAACAAAACAGCCAGAACTGTACCTTTGACTTCTTCAACCTCACTGTTTCTCTAAGATATTTATCCTCTCTTTATTTCTCATTCTCTGTGACTCTAGGTCCTGAGGTCATATAATTTACTCTTTATTCTAAGGATATTCCTCTTCCTTCTCCTATTACCTAAGTATCTGATAACCCCAGGCTCCATTTTTAGCTTTCTTTCTTTGTTTCTTTTTTATTTTAAATACCCTTTTTCATGAAGCTCTCATTCGATTGGCTTTCATCTCTGTTTCATGACAGGCAACTACAGATCTGTGTTCTAGTTACTAATGTTTAGCTCAAGCTCCTCTCACTGTCAGAGAAACGTCCAGCCTGCCGAATCCTCTGATTCCTCAGGCTACTTTGCATGCCTTTCAGTGTACACCCAGATGACCTTCAGGAAATGAGTCTCCTTATTTTGTTATCAGAGCTAAGAGTTGTATCTCATATTTGTTTTTATCAGCATAGTACCCCTAGAGGTATTGTATGATTTAATGATTGAATATTTAATATCTTTTATGCAGAAAATACTTTAGGATTAGAACTCAGCCTGGTGCAAGTTTAAGGTACAGCTAAGCTGTATCCTTACTCCTTGAGCACAAAATGAACCTTTAGAGGTAGCAGAGGCTCTTGACATTAAGAGCACATGTAGAACAAGCATTTAGACCCTAACAATTTTGTGTATGTATAATGTACTCTCACATAACCGTTGTATATTCCTTCAGTGAGCATACTTGTGGAAGGTAGCATTTATTTTAGCTCTTTTCTCTTCCTTCCCTATTAGGTGCACCAGGTATAATGTCTTCACCATATGCAGGGGCTGCCGGATTTGCCCCAGCCATTGGATTTCCTCAAGCTGCAGGTGAATCTTTAAAGTTGAATTTAAAATGAGTTTTGAGTGTTGATTGAAGCTCTTTAGTTTCTAGGAATTTAAAAGTTGAAAATGAAAAATGTTTAATGATTTACAATAAAAACATCTGAGCCTGTCAACCATAGAGTGATTTGTATGGTACATGGCTTCCTTATATTTACAAATAATTATCTCTGGCTCCAGCGTAAACTCCAGTAATTCCATTGTATGTGCTTTGTTGCTTACACTTGACACAGGTAACCATAAGTTGACTACTTTAAGCTAAGTGAAGTTGTTAAGCTAAGTGAAGTTGTTACATAAAAAGTATGTGTTCCCTTTCAGATAACTGAGCACACAGTACACAGTCAGTTAGTATCTGATTTAATAAACATACACTATTCAACTTTGTTAGAAAGTCTTCACCTTTGGTGTATTCAGCATACTATACAAAGATATGGATAGCATAGGTATTTTTCTTTAGTGGAAATAAGAGATGGGAATTGATTAATACTACAGTAACTCATACTTTCTAATTTAAGGAAAAGGAAAAGACTGGTTTTATTTCTATTTAAAAAAAAAAAACCTGAGTTCAGTAAGTACAGGAGAGCTCCTAGACAGTTCATAAATGCAGCTGATTTTAAATTATAACATAGTTGCTTTCTATCAATAACCTTTATTCTATAACATTCCAGTGCTGGGAATTTTAACTACTCTGTCCAGTAGGGAAGATCAAGTTAAATAAAAAGGAAAGATTTATGTGCTGGTTGAGGGTTTTTGGTTATTGTTTTTCTTTTGGGGAGGAGGGGGCTACTGAATATCGAACTGAGGACCTTGAGCTTTCCAGACAAGTGCAACACCACTGTGCTATGTTCCCAGACCCTGAAGGTTGAGCTTTAAGTCTTAGTTTGGTGTGTAGGGGGGTGTTAATATATCTTAATGATAAGATCGATCCATTTAGGTGCAAATGGAGACATCTGGAGGATATACTTAATACATTTTTAAATACTGTTCTACATAATCCGTTAAAAGCATAGTATTAATTTGAAACTCCTCAAAATTTAATTGGTAGGTATGTGCAAGTAGCAATATTTTCCCTTTAGGGCATCTCTCTTAAACACACTGTATTTATAAAACAATAATAGATATGTAGAAAGATAAAAAGTGTGAGTGAAGAGGCGCCTGACTTGGTAAGGTTTTTAGGGTCTAGCATGTGTGCTCTTGGGCCTAAACTGTGCTCCTGGCTGATATTGTAGCAGACCTACTGACCATACCAGCAGTTCCAGGTTGGGTTGGAAGGGGATGGGAACGAGAGTCTTGTAAAAAGGGCTATTGAATATAGATTTCATGGGAAAAGTACTCAGCCTAAGAATGTGATCTGCGTATTTTTTAAAAATTCAGCAGTGAAAATAATGGTACCAATCACTTTCCTAGATTGTCAAGCAGAGTAGGCTGAATATAAAACATATTGCAGTTTAATTATGTCATACATAAGAAAGTGGACAAAAATATTGAATTTAAAGAATAAATTAAGGAATGTATACGAGAACAAAAAGCTTCATTTTACATAAATTAGAGGTATTACCTTAGGCAGTTTTAAAGCTGAGATGCAAATAGTGGAACTTTCTGGGTATGTCTTGTTTTTTAAGTAGTGTTTGTTATAATACTATAGAACTTCCAGTAATTATAGTGTATCTACAGGAGAGCTTTCTACTACAAAAGAATGTTGAATGTTCTGTAAATCTTATTAATTATAACATTTACATAGCAATTTATAGTATTACAAAATGTTTCCTGTATGGAAGGCAGTGTGAAATTTATATCTACTTACTTGAAATATGTTAAAGCTTATATAGGTAGAAAGAGAGAGGGAAAAAAGGAGAGGGAGAGAGAGAAAGATTCAGGACAGGAAGAATGCTTGTAGTTGCTAGACCCTCTGAGAAACTTAGTAGCTTTTTTTGAAAATCAGGGAGACTAGTTATTCCAGAAGGTATTGTATAAATAATAAGAGTGCTGTATAAATGTTAATGTCAACCAGTAAGAAAGTCTGCTTCCAGACTGACTCAATGGGGCAGAAACTTATGTGCTATATTCTTTTGTAGCCTTGACACATTTTCTTCTGTATGTTTGCTACATGTTAAAATCTTGTAGATAAATAGAATGTGAACTACTTTTGGTGTTTTCAAAAGGTCTGTCAGTCCCAGCCGTTCCTGGAGCCCTTGGTCCTCTTGCGCTCACCTCCTCTGCTATCACTGGAAGAATGGCCATCCCTGGGGCCAGTGGCGTACCAGGAAATTCTGTCCTACTTGTCACCAATCTCAATCCTGATGTGAGTTGAATATTACATGTAGTCCTTCAGGAGAAGAAATAATGGTTTCTGATGTGGGATTGTATTCTAATTAAAATTCTGAAGTTTGTCTTAAGGATTTTACTAAAATTCATAACTAGTATAATAGAAGCATATAAATGGTGTTTTAAATACAACCCATTGTCTATTGCATTATAAATAAATTTTAAAATTTGTTTATTTCAACATTTATATTTTGTATTGTCCTTTTCAAACAGCTTATCACTCCACATGGACTTTTTATCCTATTTGGTAAGTTCATTTTTATAATTGTTAATGGTATCTATAGATATGAATTGAGCACATTTGATTCAATTAGTGTTATTTATTACCTCTGTATGCCAAATAGTATGTTTTATGCTAAGGAGTATTTTCATTTCTAAACCTTAAAAATTTGTAACAACTTGATATATACAGTGTTACTTTGGTTCACAAATTTTTTAATGATTTTTTTTAATTTTACTGGTACATTTTAGATATACATAGTAATAACATTTATCATAGAGAATTTGTACCTGTACATGATATATCTTGATTCTTCCTCTTTTTTTTCCAGTTCCCTTCTCCTCCCTTCAGCTCCTCTTTCCCCTCCTTATTCACTAAAGCTTTGTTTCCATATTTTCCTTCTATTCTCTTTTCCTATTCCCTGCCTTCTTTTCTCCCTGCCCCTCCTTTATTCTCCTTCCCATTTGAACATTCTGTTCCCTTTCCCTGATACCTGTTATACATTTTGGTCCTTATTTACACTTTCAATTTCTAACAGAGAAAGAGAAACTATGTGTTATTTAAATGTGTGTCCAATTTATTTCATCTGAGTGTGGTCTCAAAGTGCTTCCATTTACCTGTAAATGCCTTTAGTTTATCTTTCCTTGTAGCAGAATAGTATTCCCTTGTATATTATATTGTCTTTATTCATTCATCAACGATGACCTTTTCAACTGTTTACCAGATTTAGCTATTATAAATTATGCTGCGGTAGACATGCATGTGCATATATCTTTGTGATACAGTGCTTTTAAAACTTCTTTGGAAAGATACCAAAAAGGGGAATAGCTGGATCAAAGATAACCTCTATCCCTAGTTTTTTGAGAAATCTTGATACTGATTTCCACAGCAGTTGCACCAGTCTACATTCCTTCCAGCAGTGGAGAAGGGTTCCTTTTTCCCCACAGCCCTGCCAGCAATTGTTATTGGTTGATTCCTTGGTAATAGCCATTCTCTCTGGGAATAGATGAAATCTTAGTGTTGTTATAACTTGCATTTCTCAAATGACCAGTGATATTGGAACATTTTTTCATATATTTATTTGTCATTTATACGTCTTCATCTGAGAAGTATCTGTTTATTTCAGATGCCCATTTTTAGATTATTTAAATGTGGGAGGTCTGGGTGTGTGTGTGTGTGTGTGTGTGTGTGTGTGTGTGTTGTTATTTTGTTTTGCTTTGAGTTCTTTATTCTAGATGATGGCTCTTCGTCAGAAAAATAGCTGACAAAAATTTTTCCCGCTCTGTGGGTTGTTTGTTCACACTGTTGGTGGCTTTTTTTCCTGTGTAAAAAGCTCTTTAATAAGATGAGATCCCAGTTGTTGATTCTTTGTGTTATTTCCTGTACAATTGGTTTTTTTTTTCATAAATTCTTTCCTACACAATTGTGTTCAAGAGTTCTACTTATTCTGTCTGCCAGCAGATTTAGTTTTTCTCTGGTAATATTTAGATCTTTGATCCATTTTGATTTTAGGGTAGGGTGAAAAAAATGGTAAAAAAAAATAAGGCTCTTATTTAATCTTCAGCAAATGGAAAGCCAGTTTTCCCATCATCATTTATTAAAGACTTCTTCCAGTGAAGGTATTTGTTTCCTTTATCAAAGAAGGCTGAAAGTGGCTGAATGTGTTTGTAGTTGTTTCAGTATCTTCTAACCTGTTGTATTTATTCTCAGGTCTGTTTTTGGTTGTTTCTTTTTTGTTTGTTTTTGCCAATACCATTGCTGTTTTGTTTTATGATGGTAGCTTTGTAGTGTAATTTCAAGTCACAGGTTGACTGCTGTGCCTTTGTTGTCCAGAATTGCTTTTGCTTTTCTGGGTCTCTTCTGGTTCCAGATAAATTTTTGAATTCTTTTCTCTACTTCTGTGAGGTCTACTTTCGGTATTTTGATTGGGATTGCATTTGATCTGTATAACAATTTTGTAAGTATGGCCATTTCACTACATAGATTCTTGCTACTCAAGAACAAGGGATATCTTTCCACTTTATAATATTGGCTATTGGTTTATCATAGATAGCTTGTATCAGGAGATAAAGACTATTCAAATTTCCTTTGGTGTCTTTATCATGAATGAGTGTTGGACTTGGTGAAATTCATTTTCTTTGTCTGTTGAAATTATCGTGTGGTTTTTGTCCTTGTTCTGTTGACAGGGTTTATTTATTGATTTGGATTTTTTTAACTGTCCCTGCATTTGTGGGATGAATCCTACTTGGTCATGGTATGTAATCTTGATGATTTGTTTGCCAGTATTTTATGAGCATTTTTGTGTCCATGTTCATTGGGAAACTTGGCCTATAAAGTTCTCTTTTTTTTTTTTTTTATTGAATCCTTCTCTGGTTTTGGTATCAGGGTAATGTTTGCTTCCAGGAATGAGTTTGATAGTACTGCTTCTCTTTCAATTTCATTGAAGATTTCTACTCTAAATTTCCCGTAGAACTTAGCAGTGAGTACATCAGGACCTGGGCTTTCTTGGTAGGTTTTTAATTTAGTTTCATTGGTCAATACTGGATTATTTAGAGTTTTTATGTCTTATTGATTCAGCTTTGGTAATTCATATGTATCCAGGAATCTGTCTGTTTCTTCTGTGTTTTCCATCTTACATAAATGTTGTTTTTGAAGTAGGTATCGATGATCAAGATTTTTGCAGGATCTGTTGTAATCTCATCCTTTTTATTCTTAATTGCATGGATTTAAGTTTTTTCTTTCCTTTTTTGGTTACATTTGGCTAAGAGCTTGTCAGTTTGATTTAATCTTTCGAAGAACTGACTCTTTGATTCATTGATTCTTTGTATTAGTCCTGATTGCATTAATTTCTGCTCTGATCTTTATAATTTTCTCCCTTAAGTGAGCATTGGTCTTGGCTTGTGTTTTCTTTTTTTTCCTAGAATCTTAAAGTTCAACATTAGGTTGTCTATTTGAGCACACTCTGTTTTCCTTATGTGGGAATCACCACTATAAATTTCTCTCATAAGACTCCTTTCACTGAATTCCATTAAGTTCTGATATGTTGTATTGGCACTATCATTTAATTGTAGAAGCTATCTAATTTCAAATTTCATCTGTAACCCAATGATTGCTTGGGAGAATGTTATTTAATTTCCATGTGTTTTCATGTATTTTTTTGTGGTTTCCAATTTCATTGCACTTTGCCTTCACTTAAGCATGTTCTGTGAGGTAATATGTAGTCTGTTTTGGAGAATGTCCCATATCCAGCTGAGAACAATGTGTATTTTGGTTTGTTTGGGTTTTGCTTTTGTTTTTTTGAGACAGTGTCTCACTATGTACTTCAAGCTGGCCTTGACTCACTATGTAGCTCAGGCTGGCCTTGAACTCAGAAATCCTGCCTCTGTTTCCTGAGTGCTGGGATTACAGATGTGAGCCACCATGCCCAGCATCGTAGTATGAAGTACTGATGGCTGGTGGGCGTGAGTCACCATGCCCCATTTTGTTGTATGTGGTTATCGGGGGAATCGAACTCAGGACCTTGCACTTGCTAGGCAGGCACTGGAACCACTGAGCTGAATCTCCAGCCCCTCTTTGTTGATTTCTGTCTAAATGATCTGTCTGTCTGTGACAATGGGACATCAAAATCTCCCATTACAGTTGTGTTAGTGTTTATTTGACTTCTCACATCAATTGTATTTGTTTTATATAGTTGAGTGTACTGGTACTTGGTGCATATATATTTATGATTGTTATCTCTTCGTCTAGGAGTGCTCCCTTCACAAGTGATCTTTGTCTTTCTTGATCAGTCTTGGCTTGAAATCTACTTTGTCTGCAAATAGGATAGCTATCCCAGATTTTTTCTAGGTTCCTGTCACCTGAAGTATGTTTTCTGTCCTTTGACTTTCAGTCTGTGAATTTCTTTTTGATTTAAATGTGTTTCTTGTGTATAGCATATTGTTGGATCTTGTTTCTTGATCCATTCTGCCAGGTTTTTTTGTTTTGTTTTGTTTTGTTTTGTTTTGTTTGAGACAGGGTCTCGCTTTGTAGTTCAGGCTGGCCCTGAGCTCACTATGTAGCCCAGGAAAACCTGGAACTCAGCAATCCTCCTGTCTCTGCGTCCCGAGTGCTGGGATTACAGGCGTGAGCAACCATGCCTATCTCTGCCAGTTTTTTTGATTGGTGAATTGAGATCATTTACATTGACAGTTACAACTGATGTATATTGACTTATCCTTGGTATATCATTTTTCTGTTGTTGGTTCCCTTTCTTTCCCTTCTGTTTAGTTCCTTGCCTCACATAGTAGATTATTTTAGTGGTATCCAGGAAATTATGCGCTTTATCTCTTTCTGCAGTATCTTTAAGGTTTTATAGTCTTTCTCTTACAGGATTGCAAAGAATGATAATGAGACCTTTATCAATGATAACAAACTGCAGTATATGAGAAGTAAAATGAGAAAATGCTATTCCCATTGTAGAATGTCTTGCCTTTATAGATTTAAAGCTTCTAAATGTAACTTTTTCATATTGATTATGTAAACAGATCAATATTAAATAAGAGTTTTATTTTCTTTCCACATCCCAGTGAATCGTTTTGCCTATATTTTGGAATGGGATAACCACTTCAGAAAGCCACTGGTATAGAAAAATTGAGTATAATAAGGTAGTTAGGAGGTTTTGAGATAGTCTGTACTTGAAATGGTAGTGATTGCCATGTTAGTGGTGAAGATAGAAGTGAAGAAATATGAGTTATATTTGGGTTATGGAATCAGTGGATGCTGGTGATTGATTAGATGTAAGAGTTTAAGAAAGGAAAATTCAAAGATGATTCCCAGGTTTTTGACTGGAGCAGCTGTGTGAATGATGGTGTCATTTATCCAGAGAATTAGTCAACACTTGAAGTGGAAAAAGGTAGGAGAGGGTGAACCTCTTGAGGCATATTAACATCAAAGTGTTTATGGGAAATTCAAGTGAAAAATTAAGTAGATAGGTACATCTGCACTTTGAAGGAGTATGTATTGAAATTACCATGGAATAACCTTTGTGTAGGTAGTTAAATTAGTCAAATACTATAAAATCAGGTACTAAATACAATTTTTTAAATTTTGTTTTAATTAGGAGTATATGGTGATGTTCATCGAGTGAAGATAATGTTTAATAAGAAGGAAAATGCCTTGGTACAGATGGCAGATGCAAATCAAGCCCAGCTAGGTATTGATGATTAATGGTGATGATGACTATGTTCTGTTTGCATTTGAATTTTTCTTCAAAGTAAATAAATGTGTATCTAGAAGCAATATAATTTCATAAGTACTTCCTGTGGTACATTCTTCATTATTAGTATCTTCATTATTGTATCTACTTTACTTTAAGGTAAAATACTC
>PVIC010037338.1:0-18131 GCA_004025085.1 Thryonomys swinderianus | reverse complement strand
AAAAAGCATCTACAGTTGGACAACAGTAAAAAGAATAGAGTGTGTGTGGGGCAGAGGAGGGCAGCTAGATCAGAAGACAGGCCGCACTTTCATTAATTTGAGGCCAGAACTTCCCTCCTGGTGGAGGCACTTATTGAGAACAATTCTACACAGGAATACTCAAACTCAACACTACTGACACTGGGCTTGATAATTCTTTGTTGTGTGGGCTGTTCATGGTATCATAGACCATCTAGTAGCATCTCTGGCCTCTACTCATTAGGTAGAAGAGCGTGTTCACAATTGTGACAATCAAAAATATCTCCAGACACTGCCAAACGTTCCCATAGGTGAAGGAAGCAAAACTGCTTTTGTTAAGGTTTCCTATTGTAAAGGACTTTTTTCCCGCGTTCACATTTCATTTATATCAAGATAACATAAAATTACTTGGGAGAGATAACCTCTTTGGTGTCATTGACAAATCCTCAAAGAGGAAAATACAAGAGAAAAATATAAAGGGCAAAAATCTGAGAGGTCCTGTAGGATTCTAGACAGAGTGGGCGTCTCAGACCAGGTGCTACTTGCTGTGTGGCCTCAGGTGAGCTGCTCAGAGGGGTGAACAACAGTTTCCTCTTCTGGACAATGGAGTTCATCCCCTATGTTTTAGAGGTGCTGTAAAGATGAAGGCAATGCATGAAGATGGCATGAGTGTAGAGAAAAATAGACTCTGAATGGTGGCAGTATTTTTTCTAAGCAGGAAGTTTTTCTTATGTCCTACAAGTATGTACATTCAGTACAGAATAAATCTGCAGTGAAGAAAAACGGGAAATGGCTTTATTTTCACAAAATAATTTGACACTTAGGTATCAATTACTGATTTCACATTGGACTGTTTGACCATTAAAATCTTAATTAGAACTGATGTTTATGTTGGGGACCTGCTGTCACATTCCCTTACCTCTGCTTTCATAAGTTTGTTTGTGGAGGTCCAGCCTCCTGCCTTAAAGTAGATTGAGGTGCACCTACATCACATTGGTTTTTGAAGAACACTGATGGATAATAAATCAGAATAGTCATATTCTGAAACCATTTTTAAATGAGTAAAACTTTAGGGCCATCATTTTCAATTATTTATTCCATAAGAACTTATCTCTAATTGATGTCTTATCAGCACCAGTATGACACCCAGCCTGTGCTCAAACTTAGTACAAAACTTTCAGCGTGTTTACATAATGTCTGACTGAGGGTGAAATCTCATAGCAATCTTAGTACAGAAATGAGGTGCATCTTAATAGAAATGCTTCCTTCTTTCAAAGCTGTGAGCATGGCCTCAGATGATAAACCATGATCATACCATGTGGATAGAAATTTTCCGTAGGTACTCCAAAACTGGAAGTAGATACATGGACCAATAATTAAAACTTTAAATCTTTAAAGTGGGATTTCAAAAGTCTTGTTTTTATTTACTCAATCCTGAGTTGTCTTACTCGATTTAGTAAGCTAAGTTGTATTCTCCACTCCACAGTGAGAAATACCCCCAGACAAACAGGGAAAGATTTCTCTCTGTCTTTGTCTCTATCTCTCTCTCTCCCCTCCTTCCCTTGCTCCCTTTCTTTCCTCTCCAGATGTCTTTTTGTTATTTTGGATGTCTTATAGTTTCTTCCTTCTTGGAAAAAATCAGCTGAAATTCTAGATTCAATATGTGCTGTCATATAAGGCCCGCTCTTGTGGGTTCCTGTTATGGCCCTGAAATCATCTCTGAGTCAGATCATTTACTGTCTCTCCACAGGTGTACTCTGAAGATTCCGGGGTACTGGTGCTTCACTCTGTCTTAGCGCAGTCTTCACTGATGTAACTCTTTCCTCACGTGCATGTTTCCCCTTTAAAATGAAGAAACACACCAGCTTTCAACCCTACCTCAAGAGTAGGACTGTACTCTTAGACTCACAAGCGCTGCTCAGTGCCATGTATAAAAGCGAGATGCCCAACAGGACTGACTTTTGGTGAACACCAAGATATCCCTGAGGGGAGGCAGTCTAAGTGTTTGCCCCAGGAGGGCTCTGTGGGTTTCTGTGATCTCTGGCTCATTCTCTTTCTGACTCTATGGACTACATACAGTTGCTTCTAGAGGTGGTCCGTCTTCCCCTGGCTGTCTTACCGAGTGACTGTGGAACCTACCTCAGTGACATGCTAGGGTGAAAATACTCTTCTTGAGAAATACTCGGATCTAAGTAAAGAAATGCAACTTCCTTCTCAGGAGAGGTTTAATATGAAGGATTCCCTTATCCAACTGGCACAGATGCTGCCCCATTCCAAAACTTCCTGTGCATCACAAAAGGAATATCAGAAATGACTTTCCCATAATACCTTTTCAATTGTAAGTTAGGTTTGATCACTGGAAAAATGAAATAAAACATGTCCTATGAAATGCCAAGCATAGTGCCTAGCACAAAGTAAGTGGCTAATCATTTCAAAGTCATTTTTCTTCTCAGCTATGAATACTGATGCCACCTCTAAGGTACACAAAACAAACCTAAGGAATTTATAATCTTGAGAAGGCCATCAGATATTTTCATTAATGAAAATTCATCACCTTTCTTTGGAGAGTATTAACCATAGTACTTACAAAACCTTGAATTAAACTGGGATAAAGTCAAAGTGAAAGGGAGTAAAGAAAGTTAAGAGGACACATGTTTTGGAAAATTTGTATAGTAATTGTCCATTGTGTGTCATATCAAGATAGGATCCTTTTTTAATTAACTAATAATGATTATGCTGTCATTTTACTGTGTTGTGCATATCTTCCTAGACCTTCTTGGACCTTACAGTACAATCTGATGAAATATTAATTAGAAGGAAATTGGTGCATTCTAGAAAGCAAGGATAGGGAAGGAAATGGCCATACGCACAGGATTCATTCTATATGTGCTATCTTAAGGGATTTTTTTATACTTTGATATTTAATAGAATTTCTAAAGGAGGCAAATGTTGCTGAGACCAGAATAATCTGAACTAACTACTTGCTTTATTTGGTTTTTAAAAATAATTTCAAAAGAATCATTCACTCAACATCTATTCCTATTCAGTGAATGATCATAAAATACAACTATGCAACATTCAGCACTCAGACCCATAAATAGCCAAGAGTATTCAAACTGCACATCCTTCTGCGTGGCTCCTCCCCAGTCTGACTTTGCCAGCCCTTAGCCAAGCATTTTGAAGGGCCTCATGTAGTTCCTGGAAAGTAAAGTCTCACTGTTCCCCATTTCCAAGCTCATCAGAAGTAACCTGTGATACAGCCAACAAGCTCAGACATGCCACATTTGCCTCCACTGCTAGCAAGGATGAGACTCCAACACTGTGGAAGGCACTCTTTGGTTGCACAGCTCTTACCACAATGGCTGAGTCCAGAACAGTAGGATCTGTCGGGGTAACCATGACATTCGTTGGTAATTTACGTTACCTGGATCTGTTCGGAAGGGAACAGATCTGAAGAGGGAATACAGGTCAAATCCTGTCATTAACTAGCTTTGGGTAGGAGGTAATGTGGGGGCAGAAGGTTAAGAACACACACGTGCACACATGCATGCATGTGCACACAATCGACCTGGTACAAATAAATGATACACTGCAAAATCGATTAATCTTGAAGTTCATATACACTTAGATCCTGGCTGAGACTGTCATGTCCTTTAAATTCTGGCCATTCATTGGCAAACTATCCTGCAAAAAGCAAATTTTAAAGCCAACTTCTACCTTTAGGAACATCATTCTGATAAATATTCCAGTTGCTTATGGCATCTCCTTCCATCCCTCCTTCCCCCACCTCCGGGTCCACAGACGGCCTAGCATGTGTCAGCTCTCCGTGTTCTGACTACCGACAGAAACACATGGTTTGCAGCACAGGGGGATCCAAGAAATAGAACCTTCAATGTGATTAAGATCAAGCATGAAAAAAAATACAGAAAGGCACTTTTCATATCCTGAACCAAGAAGTTTTTATTTGTGTAAATAATAAGACCGTCATATCTTAAAATGGCACTGACCATTTTATGTGCTAAAAAAACCCCAGTTACTGTCCTTTAAGCTTTTGTCATTCACCAGATGTTATGCTATGTATGTCTTACATATACCCATTTTTTGTTCTGTTGAGACAGGGTCTCTCTTTGTAGTTCAGGCGGGCCCTGAGCTCACTATGTAGCCCAGGCAAGCCTTGAACTCAGCAATCCTCCTGCCTCTGTCTTCTGAGGGCTGTGATTACAGGAGTGAGGCACCTCACCTGGCTATCCTGGGTTTTAATTGTCACAGTATTATGAGTTCAGTACTGCCACGTTTCTACTTTGTGTCAGGGATAAGTGATGCCAAGAAAGGTGAATGAACTTGCCCAGGGACACCAAGTTAGCAAGCAGTGAGTTAAGATTTAAACCCAGGAAGTCAGACCTCAAGTAGGAGCTCTTTATCCCTATCCTGGTTACCAGGGCTGCACTACAGTGGGGCAAGGCTCTAACAGAATTTTTGGACTAGTTGTAAGGCTCTGCTGCCTAAGAGATAGGGATGTAAGAAGCAATTTATACAGTACATTTTCCTCCAGAATGAAAGGACTCATTTCCTTGTCACAGAGCTGCAGACACCTCTGGAGGGGGAAAAAAAAGAAAAAAAACCCTGGTCATTACCAGGAGCATTAGGTGGCAATCTCTGACAAGAAGCAAAGGTTTCTTTGTTCTGATAATGACAAAGATAGGCGGTTGGATGAGGCAGACTGTGACATTGCAAAGTAACTTGCTTTTGGCATACCAATATCTGAGGGTTATTGTGAAATCTCAGTCATTGGAGGCTGTATTTAGTCTGGCAATTAGCACATAGTAAGTCCTCATTAAATATCAGATTTCCTCCATTGTCACCTTTGCCAATTTTTAAAAATTTTTCCAATTAAATACTACTATCAAACACAGTATGACACCATTTCAAGAAGCCCCTTTGTTCCTGAAAATGGTATTTTAAAAGCCTCTTCTTCCAGTGTGAAAATGCAGTGTGCTGCTAGCTTAAATAATCCCTTGCCATTAGTGTGTCGGTTTTTACACCCTGGATCAGGAACATTAGCATTGGCAGACTGAGCCACGGGAAAGCAAGGGCTGCCCGACACCTTCTAGATGTTGAAGTGTGTCTGCTCCAGAAGCTAAATACCTTTTTTTTTTTTTTTTAATTCAACCATTTACAACACACACAGTTTGGGAAATCCAGCCACAGCCACTTTCTAGGAGTCTGTAAAGAAGGGACATGTTTAGAAGGTAGTTATGTCCATTGCTACATTTATGACAAATTCTGAATTTTCGAATACATCTTGGATCTGGCACCTAGCATAGAATCTGATGCACAGCAGTTTGTGTGATTGTAAAGACCAACTAACAAAATATGATTTATAATTAACTAACAAAATATTATTTATAATTAGCATAAAGTATTTCCCGAGAACCAGAATTATTTTAACAAAAGTTGGTTTAATGTTATAAGTTATTTAGGGAAGAAAAATCACTATGAGGTATGTAAATTGCCAATGTAGGAAGAGTAACTTCATTAAAAAAAACTACATAGATAAGCTTCTGGAGAGAATGTCAACTATTAGGACATAAATATGTTTTTGCTCTTGCTTATATTTTAGCAAGCTATAGGAAATGAAAAAAAAAAAAACCCAACAAAAAAAAGCAGGTTGTCTAAGTTTCTTCTCCAGTCTCCCCAATGAAGAATTGCTCAAAGTAACTTCAGTGCAAAATGAATTCAGTGTAAGCCTTTTTTTTTTTTTTTGGACTCTCCTAAATAAATTATCTAAATTTGGTTAAAAGGAAAAAAAATCATCAAGATACCTAGGATACCTTGGTACCTCTGCGGGGCAGAGGGAGAGAATATAGTTTCATTTTGCTTATATGTTTAAACTGGGAAACTCCGTTCTGATAATATCACAAAGATGTCATGCATTTAGTAACCTGTGGGAAAAAAATCAAATATTTCAAGGTGGGAATTGGTGTTTTTCCTGGAGCATCCTAAAACACTTGATAAACTACACACTAGAACTAGCTTTCACTTTTCTTGTGTTTGATTAACAGCACTCAAGATTAAACCACACTGAAAAGAAAGACTCCTCTGTGTCGCACCTCTTCCTTGTTCCATCAGCTCTCAGTGGTCCTTCTGAAGTTCTCAAAAGGAGCAACAGAAGTGGTCTCCTCATGTGGGTTTAAAATCTCTTGGAAGTTTAATGCAGCCTCAGTGGCCTCTTCCAGAAATAGCCACAGATCATGGGTGGACACTTAGTACATGAAATCCACTTGGAATGTAACTAAAGGTAATTGGACAAATGTAAGACAATAATGTACTTTAAAATTTTAATAGCAATCTAATTAGGACTTGAAGTTTAACCATATCTTTGAACTCTGAATTTTTTAACCTTATTTTCAAAAGAAATTTAAGACCAGTGATATTGAATCTCTGGCACTTGTGCTACAGTGGGCTGTATCACTGAAAACTCAAAAACCTTTGTTGTCACTGCTATAGACCACCCAACCACTGCAAGGCCCATGACCAGTGGAATGCTCTGCTAATTTTATAACCCAGTTAGCACTAGGGTTGCTAAACTCCCCACCCCAATTACCCAGTTAGCATTCCACAGCAAGGTGAGTATTACAAAAGGAGGACTAGATTCGGCGGGGAGCTGATGGAAAAGGAATGGGCTAAAATGAGAGCCTACTTAAAGGAATATCTACAACAGGCTTTAGTTAACATTTTTGTCCATTTGCTCTACAAAGGTATTTTTAGAATACTCTAACATTTCCAAGAGTTCTTTGTCGCTAATTCCTTTGTCACTGTTACCATGGGCTTGGTTTATATTCTGTTCATTTTTGTTCATATATAGTGCCTTTGTGTTGAATTATGTATTTCTTATCACCTAGGCTTCCTCATATATCTTAACAGTATGGACCCCTCTCCCATTATTTTTCCCCTGTGGTAGATGTTCCCTATTTTGTCATTTTTAT
Source organism: Thryonomys swinderianus (assembly GCA_004025085.1). NCBI lineage: Eukaryota > Metazoa > Chordata > Mammalia > Rodentia > Thryonomyidae > Thryonomys > Thryonomys swinderianus. The sequence goes on along the minus strand of PVIC010037338.1, from coordinate 11,127 downwards.
GTGAGGACATTACTCACTGGCAATGGCACATTTGAACTGAAAGAGTCAAGAATTCCAGGTACTATACAAGGATAGTCAGAATACCAGTTGGAAAGTATTATGCATTATAAAATATCAAGATGACTTCACAAACAGTAATATTTATAAGGGATAAAGCAAAAGAAATAGTGAAAGCTTGCATTCATCTTGACATGGGCTGAGAACTTCTTTGTGATACAGAACATTTTGATGATGGGATGGTTCTGAGATGGTGAATGTGTGTGTGTGTTTTAATGGACACAAGAAAATAAATAACTGTATATAACTTTTAGTTTAAGGCTTTTAGGTTGGCTTTGGAATGTATTTCCAGTTACAGTGGTGTTGAGCATTGGAAATGAAAACAAGCCCTAAGAACTGTTGGCCACATCAATTTTGAATTCAAAATCTTATGCATGACCCATAGAAAAATGATATGTACTAGTAGGGCAAGGTTAATAATATGAATAGTGCCGGGCGTGGTGGCTCACGCCTGTAATCCCAGCACTCAGGAGGCAGAGGCAGGAGGATTGCTGAGTTCGAGGCTTGCCTAGACTACATAGTGAGCTCAGAGCCAGCCTGAACTACAAAGTGAGACCCTGTCTCAAAAAATAAATAAATAAAAAATAAAAAAATAATATGAGTAGTACTGGTTAGATGTACTTAATTGCCAAAGGTTCTTTATAATTTTTTTAATATCTTTTCCTTCCACTTTGCAAAAGAGTCCCTACATACTGGCACCGAGAATATCAGTGTGGCCAGAGTAGAAATTATGTTTTAAATGACATTTTCAGTCATTACCACCAATATCAAGGTACAAAAACACTTTTGGCTTTAAAAAAAACCTGTGCAAGTTGACCTCTTGCATTTCTTCTTGATGTAGTACAGTACACATCTCATCAGGGAGGCTTAAATAGTGTGTGATTTAGAAAATAAACTCAGCTTTCAGTGTCTCCCTCACTTTTTCCGTATAAGCCTCAACTCCACAAAAGGAATGTAAACATTATGCCCTGCAAACATATACTAATCAAAAAGAAAGTAAAAAACGAATGAATCGCTCTTACAGCTGTAGTGCATGGCTGCAATAGCCCCCACCCTTAGCCACCAGTCATCTTCCTGCTACCTCACATTAGTTCTGTTCCACTTTTCTACTGTGAAACTCAACAATCTTAAAAATATAAAGACGATGATATCAATTTTGTATCTAACACTCTTAAAGCACTATTCTCTTAAAATATTGATGCATATTGAGAGAGTAACTTTTTTTTTTTTTTGAGACAGGGTCTTGGTTTGTAATTTAGGCTGGCCCTCAGCTCACTATGTAGCCCAGGCAAGCCTCAAACTCAGCAATCCTCCTGTCTCTGCCTCCCGAGTGCTGGGATTACAGGCGTGAGCCACCATGCCCGGCACTGTGGTATGTGGTATTGATTGCTGGTGGGTGTGAGTCACCATGCCCAGCATTCTATGTGGTTACCAAGATCGAACTCAGGACCTTGCGCTTACGAGGCAGGCTCTGGAACCACTGAGCTAAATCTCCAGCCTGAGAGAGTGACTTTTGAGGTCTGGACTCATTTGGTCCTAGCAAATCTCCTCCAACTTTGTCATCCCCAGTTCACTATGCTCTACTCACCCAACTCTCCTTCAACCTAGACCTTGTCTAGATGCTTTACTCTCTGGAAAACATTCTTCCACTTAACCAACAAATGTGTATTTCACATGCATGACTACCTACAATTCTACCAAATGTATATTCTGGCCCAGTGTGTTGCCAGCTTTCACAGATCCATGTACTCCTACTTTTCACATTTAACACAGTTTAATTCAAAATCTTATTTGTGGCTTTATTTCCAGTCTGATTTCTCATTAGATCATATGATCCTAGGGCCTAGAACTCTCATTTGTTGTTGCATGCTTCATACCTAGCACTGTATCTAAAACATATTAAATGTTTAAACATTTCTGAGACATGAGATAAACAGACAACTACTAGTTTGGGAGGGGAGAGGAAGAAGAAACAGATAAAACAGTAGAGTATAATGTAGTATATGCTACCAGAGCTTTGAACATGTCATATGGGGAGAGCCAGAGCTCATTCTTTCATAAACATGTGTAACAAAATCACATTTGAGCTTCAAAAAAGTTAACACAATTTTCAATCTTACAAAGATCAGTCTGGCTCACCAGTGCCACTGGCCTTCCTTGAGTGTGACCATTAATGTGTTCTTATCATACAGAATCAAAGTAAATAAAACCATGGAGGGAGACAGAGGCTGTGGTAACTTTCTCTACCTCAGGGAATAATGGTTCTAAGCTTCCACTTTGACTTGTTTTCTTCCCTGACTTGATACAACTTCTACCCCATAAGTTATTTCAAGACTGGACTTAATGATTGACAGCTCTATTTGGATTGAGCTTTTGTTTTTTGGGGAGAGGGATTTCTATTCCTCCCAAATTCCAATTTTTGGTTTCCTGAGTCTTTTTACCCCTAAAAATTACAACTGAGGAAAATATTTGGAGATTACTACACCAGTCATTACAGATGAATGAAGATCTGTAGGTAGGGTAGATGTGAAAGGGAGCTGAGGGACTGGTTGTGCATCTTGAATATCATCTATAATTTTACATTTTTTTCAATTTTAAGGGGGCATAACAGGTTTACTTGGTATTCCTTAGAACAAGAGTAAAATGGCAGGGACTTAGCTCAAGGGGTACTATGCTGCCTTACTGGAAGCACAAGGGCCCAAGTACCACCAAAAATAAATGAATGATATGAAATGAAACATTTATTTTGGAGACACAGTAAAGCTAAGGACATGACATAAGACAAGAAGAAAGCAACAAAGTGATTTTGCTTGCTAATATATTTAGCCCCCTTTTCAACCCAATAGCAGTATAATCTCTGCCTTCTCGGGGCTATTTTACGTGGTGGGACTTTGACTATGTTATTGGTGTCGTGTCCATTTCTAGATTCAAATCTCAAAATATAGAGGTTCATTTTTTAGCTTTGGATTAACAAGTGCTAAATTTGCTATAAACTGTGTAGACCCAGTAACAGGGCACTTGATGTTAGACTACAAAATTAAAGCAAGACAGGATTTCCAAGTAAACCGTATGCAAGATTTTAACTAGGTCGTTTCAAGGCTACTGCTAAGGAGAGGAAGGCTTTTAATTGCTTGCCATTGTAAACGTTGCACAGTCTAACACCTCACAGTGTGAGGAGTAAATTAAAACAACTTTTCATTGACAAAGATTAAACTTTTTCATCATTCCTGAATTCCTGGGGATTTCTCCCCACTGACTCTATGTGTTTTAGCCTTTTCAATTAAATCTCCTGGGGAGTGGTTGCAAGAATGCCCACTGATGAGGGGGGATCAGTGTCTGCAAGAGTTAAACTATTTAAATAGCTGTTTGCTTTGGTTACTCCTGTACATGCTGAATTTCTCAGCCATGGTATCTCATCAGCAAAAACTGCTAAAAAGCCAAACACAGGTTATATTACTCTGCCATCAAAACTGAACTAATGATACATTTAGTTTGGGGAGAGAAAGAGTTTGTAAAACATCAGGAAGTCAACGACAGTCAACCTCGATAACTCACTTGTTGTTCCTGGGATAATTTATTTTGACACGTAGGAGTAAGCACCAGGAATTTAAACGCAAGTGAACACGCTATCATAGAGTGGTGAGACAAATGTAAGCTTCTGCCTTCCCATTTTCCATCAGTTTTGCCTCCAGCTCACCTTGGACCCTCCCACTGTGTGTTGTGAATACTTTAGTGGGTGGCCACAGAAACCATGCTGAAATCACAACTCCCTCCGCCTGTCCCTGGGCTGGAGCAGTCGATTAAAATCAGCTTAGAATAAAGCCCTGGGAATGATCCTCCCCTCTAAAATATTTCTGGTGCGGCTGAGGGAAAAGCTTTTGATTTTAAATGGTATATATGCATGAATGATAGATCAAAACAGCCATGTGGGAAACTGGCAGCATAGAAGGTCAGGGCAGAAATAACAATAACAGTTTAAATTCAAGTATTAATTCTGATTCAAAAACACAGGCAGACAAGAGAATCCCTAGCTGCCAAGAATGAGGTAAAAGATGAATTCACTTAAGGCATCTTGATCTCCAAAAATTCCAACTTGCCTTAAGCAAGAGAAGATTTGTGAAATATTACATATGGGAGAGGAGGGCAAACATCAGTAATTTTATTTGAAATAGACTGTATGTGTTTAATTAGTTTTGAAGCAAGAATTAGTGTGAGAGACTGCAGCTGGGAAGGCAAAAACCTTCATTTTTAAGTTGAGAGCTCGAAAATAAGCTCAATTCTGATTTGACAAACACGCCCCATAGCCTGAGCAATAAATTGGGCATCTCAAAATTGTTAAGTGCTGTGAAGTTTTAGGCCCTTCTAATAATTCTTAAGTATAAAATGTGTGTCCTAGCCTGTTCTTCAAACTTTTACTTACAGTGACTTATACCCATTAGGATCATCTTTTAAAAAGAGCACAGGGAACATTAAGTGTTCAGACATCCTTTCCTGGGATGCTGGAAATTATTAGTACTTGCTAAAGAATTAGGTTTTCTAAATTCAAGGACTACCAGAGGAGCACATCTCAGAGTGATTATTCTGAAGATCTGTAGTAGAGGAGCTAGCTGGGTACATATATCCAAAATCTGGGGAATTCATATTCATTCAGGGTTCTTTTGGTCTCCTTCACCAGACTGTTTTTTTCACTATTGGGGATTGAACCCAGGCCCTTTACAATGAACCACATTGAAGCCTGTGTTTTTTTCTTCAGTTGAGACAGGATCTTGCAAAGTCCCTAAATTGCCTATAACTGGGCTTAAACTTATAACCCTCCTGTTTCAGCCACCCAGAGTGCAGAGATCACAGGTGTGTACCATCACAGTGCCTTTTCTGCTTCAGTTGATTTAAAATATGCGTGTGCAGAGGCCATTAGCATCTTTCCAAATGTATATTGGCTCTCAGTTCAAATTTACTGATATAAAATTTTGGTAACTTAAGGGATTTGAAAATATAGATACATGACCTAGATAGCAGTAACTTGAGATTTCTTGAATACTAATGAGAAGTTGGAAAGTACAATTAAGAAAAGAAAAATGTACCTGCATTTTTATTGACATTTCCTTTAGCAGATTATAAAAATGATCACAGTTTTTGCAGTTATTCCCATCAAGAGCCTGTTTCTCCATCTCCTGAACTAAGCCCGTGGGTTGTTTTGGTCAACAGGACACGAATGAGCTTGGGCAGATCCCCAGCTTGGGCGATCTCGTTCAGATACTTCACCTCCTAGTCACTCTCTTCAAACCCTGGTCTGCCATGTGCCCGAGCACAGCTCAGCTTGTTGGATCGTGAGGATACAACGCTGCCCTCACTGACCCTGTGCAGCAGCCTGTAGGAGCAGAGCTGTCAAACAGACCGAACGAGTGGATGAGCCCAGCTAAGCCTCGGCGAACCGCGGACTGGGGCAGACAGGACTGCGACCAAGACTCGCGGATTAAACAGATAATGTTGTTAACATCATTACACTGACGAGAAGTAGTTGCTACAGTCTACCTAGTAAATATGGCAAAGCTATCATCGCTCTGAGGCAATGGGAACAGGTACTTTTACTCTCCCAGACATGTACAAAACAGAAGATACAACACAGAAGAAATAGAAGGCAGAATGTAACCCCCCGTCCTGAATGCACTAATATAAGGTTTTTAGCCGGGCTCACGGTAATTGAAAACATCATCATTTAGGCATTGATTAACCTGCCATATGCACATCCTCTGAAGCAGGGGGGCCAGAATCACTCATCATTCCGACCTGATTGCAATTAGAGTGCGGAAGTCAGATTGGCACACTTTATTCTCTGGGTATGCAGCGACAGACATCTAGAGGGAAAGTAAGAATATGCATGAACAGCTGAAGACAAAAATACTCCACTTCTGTCTTCCCTCCCAGGAACTGCTCTGAAACACCAGGGAATGGTTTTTTCTCCTACTGATGAGAAGCCACACTCTCGGCAAGTACTGCGAAAATGTGCTCTCCCGCGAAGCTTGCGTGGAGTGCAAGAGAAAAGACCTGCTCTTCTCTCCGGGGCCCGCTCGGCTGGGCCCCCTGCAGGCGCCACGGAGGACATGGCGCACGACGGAGAACAGCGCTCTGCAGAATCTTATGCTGCGGTCTGAGAGGATCTAACGTGATAGTGAAAATAAAGAAACAGATGGGAAAAGTAGATCAAGTAGTGACGACAGTAACTCAGGTAATTTGATAGAGTGAATAAATGCAGGAAAACTGAAATGAGGAGCAAAGGATAGAACTGTTTTCCCCTCAAACTCATTGCTGGAGGATTTATATGAATCCTAGTGTGGCTGTTTTTGGAGATAAAGCCTCTGCTGGGTAATTAGGTCCAAATGAGGTAATCAGAGCTGATCAGAGTCTGACTGGATGGATGTCCTCATCAGAAGAGGAAGACAGTTCTCTGTCTCTTTCCCCCTCTCTCCGTGTATCTTTCTCTTCGGTGCACTTTTTTAACCCAATTCAGAAATTGGCCACACAAGGGTATAGCAAGAAGGTCTCCATCTAGGAAGAAGAGAGCACTCACCAGAAATCAAACTGGCTGGAACCTTGACCTTGGAGTTGCTGCCTTTGGAACTGAGAAAATCAAATTTCTTTTGGTTGAGCCACACTCAGCAAGTGGTATCTTACTATAGCAGTGCGAGCAGACTCATTCTAAAGGAAACCTCACATGATGTGTAAAAGAACTTTTAGAAAACTCGTCTTATTTTCTTCCAAGTTAGACACAAAGACAGAAACTATTCAAGCCTGACAAGTTCTCTTACTATAAATTCCAAATTTTTCAACTGCCTTCTTTTTCCCAACCCGTATTCTCTGTGGGCAGAATTAAAGAATCTGAGAAGGAAGCTCTCCTAATTTCATCTTGCACCCAAGAAATTTCCTGTAAGACTACGTGGCTGGGGAGTGATCTATATATTCCCAACTCACATATACCTTCTCTGTTCCTCGCTCTAGTTTACCTGCTTTTTTTTTTTTTTTTTTTGCATGCCTTTCTGGCTTTCCCTTCCCATCCCAAGTGGGACGACATTGCATCGTGAGAGGTAACAGCCTGAGATTCGTGTAAACTGACTGTGAAGACTATTCAAATTATTTGGACTATCTAAATCTCAATTTCCTTATCTGAAAATTAGAGGGAAAATACCTACTTAATAGGTAAGTAGATTTTAAAAAGCACAAGTGAAAGTACTTTTTTATAGCAAATTTTTTTTTTACCTTTTTCCTTTCCATCTCAGTCCTGGTTTTTCATGCTTCTGTAGCTTCTTTGTACACAAGAAAAGAACTGTAAGTTTTCTTAATATCTGGAATAAACCCTGTATCCCTTCTCCAGTTCTTAAGTTTCTTTGTGGTTAATGCTTCTGGTGATGGTTTTCCTTTTTCACTTCACTCCTCCAGGTGTGTGACAGTAAACCTTTATTGTCAATTTACTGATCTGAGACACTGAGGACATGACGAGGCTGACTTCTGGGCGTCTCTGGGCAGGCCATGGAGCCATGCCTCCAGGGACTATGTCTGAACCTTTCCTCTCTGGCACTGCCCCCCATCCGCTGATGCCTGGAGCACCTTACCCCACCCTGTCCTTGTGCCGTGACACTTTTGCCTGGGAGCCAAGTGACACTGGACTGAAACTGATACTGCAAACTAGACCTCTCCTCTTGGAAGCTGTGTGGGTCAGGTACTTTGCCCTGATGACTACAAGATAATTCTTTGATTTCCCAATCCTACCTTCTCTTACATGTTTTCATAGCATTCACATACCTATTACGTGTAGCATATAATGTAATTGAATCTTTACCGATGTAAGTACTTGCATTTTCCCCTCAATAGCTGCACGTATGAGGTCTGAAATGATCTGTTTTTAAATATTTAAGGTTTGTTATAATGATTAATCTATAAAAGTTAAAAATTATATAAGTAATTTTTCTTCTGTACTATGATTTTGCATTTGATTTTTTAATATATTCTAAATTTTGGAAATTTACTTAACTTTGCATCTCAACTTTTAAAAATCTGTGTCAGGGGTTTAGATTAACAACTGTATGGCTTCTTCTGCCTCTAAAGTTTCTTGAGTCTCTACTTCCCATGTTTAGAACCACCCAACTTCACGTGTTTGCTTCAGTAATTCCCACTGCTGCACTTCTGAGTCATCCCTTCTCCCTATAGTTGCAAGAAAAGTGTTTCTTAATTAGAAGACATACCAAACCTTTTCTAAGCAATGCAGGGCACAAAGTAAAAAGGCCAATGCTAATTCACCAATACAGTTGCATATGTGAGCCTTAGTCAGTTGGCTGATTTGACCTAATGCACGCTTCATTTCTAGAGGTGGTCTGTATATTTTTTGAGATATAAATTAGCCTATATGCTTGGTCACCTTTGAAAAAAGGTGAATCATCCATGTCAGAGCTCTGCAGCCTCCCCTCCCCTTATCTCTTCTAACAATAAGGCTGTCATTTTAGAAACCCACTTCGTGTTTCAGGACAGAGAACTGCAGGGTCTAAAGTACCACGTCCAAGAGTTGTCCTGAAGGGAACACAGATATGAGAATAATGGCAGTGCAAGTTCATTGATGCTCAGACACAAATGGGAGCACAAGCCAATGGCACTGCCAGAACCGCCTTCAAATGGGGGCAGGAGGGGCCTTGGCACTCCCTGAATGAGCCTTCCCCTAGCACTTGACTCTGAAAGCGCCCTCCTGGGAACAATGCCTACTGACTGCATCCCAAATGGCACCTTTAAAAGGGGACAGCCACAGAGGTCCCTTTAAGGTTGTAATTAGGTTGTTTCCTTCATGAAAAGGCTGCAGGAAAGGGGTGTGAGCCACCTCACTTCTCAGATAAAATTACCTCTGAAGAATCTTCAGGCGGCCAAGAGCGCTACAACTATTAAACAGCATGTCACACTTGATGTGATGATTTAATGCTCCGGTGCGCTTCCACGGGAGCAGAGTGCAGTGGAAAATGTCCTTCTCCTCTCACTGGCCTCTGATCCCTTATGCTCATTCCCCGGCACCATCATGTCATTCAGAAGAATCTTAGAGTAACATGCAATGTAGCAAGGAGATTGGAAAAGGAGAGAAGCATTAGTCACTCAGGAATGCAACTTTCTGGACCATGGGCTTATCAGTATTTTTCCTCTTACATTTGTTAGGGATAGAAAAGATAACACAGACCACAACCTGGGCCTGTCAGTTCCTGAAAATGAGGGCCCTAAAAGATAAAAACTAACAGTCTTTTAAACTTATTGTCAAACACCAGCCTCAACACTTCCTTCTTTATATTCCATTTAATACATATCCCCTATCAGGTAGGTCTCAGAGAAGATGAAACAGTCTGAGAAAGATGTGTCTGTGTGCTGAAGTTCCCCCCTAGGGAACAGCCTCAAGCCGTCCCAAGCTGAGCCTCAGGCCTCTGTGTTATCATCTGCTCCACACTGTAATAACTGGGGGAAAAAGTCTGACATCACGAACTTTTCCTTTTGTGAGCTTACTGGAAATGCACAGAAAAAAAATTTGCTCTAGGGAACTTTTAACTCTGGCCACCTGTTTCATTAAATTATAATCATATTTTAGAAAGAGAGTAATCAAAGCCAATGTGGATAGTTCAGAATAATTGTTCTTCTAATTATGCATTAATTCAATAATATTTGTCACCCTTTTCTGGCTGGAGTTTAAAATCTAATGGGAAAGGTGAAGTCAGAGAAAGGGATTTGTGGTGCAAAAATATCATGTGAAAGGGTTTACCAACTTAATTGCTTACTGCAGCAGAGACTTCTTCCCTTATCAAAAGTAGAGAAAATGCAGTAATAGAACATATAAGAGCTTTTTGGGCCACATAGGGGAGAGGGACACATTTCTTCTGGAGATGTTGTAATATTTAAAACATAGCGTAGAGGATAAGTACTTATTAATAAGCCCAAGCCAAAGAGTATATCAGAAAACTGGAACAGAAAGACTAAAGGTAGAAAAAAGAAATCAAGGCAGAAAGCCGAAGGTGGACTGGAGTGTGAACTGGGTGTGAACTAACAGAAAGTAAATACAATCTTCTCTACAGTTTTAGCACACTTCATTCCATTCCAATTCAGACATACTTGGAAGCTATCTAGCACATAATGTATAGAATATCAAGTTCTCTCCAGATTTTCAAAAACATTAATGTTGCTTTTCAACACAATTAACTGACTGTCAGTACTGTGCTTAGCAATACAATAGCACGTTCAGTAAGCTCTGCAGTTTCACAGTGTTATGTTCAAGAAAGATGAACATAAGCAGGGAGAAAGATTCAGGAGGCATCAAGAGAAGATGGCTTAGGGAGATTTTTGGAAAGCTTAATCACTGATCCATGATCTTTACAAAAGAATGGAAGTAGAGGTGAGCTCTAATTAAAGAATACTCAGAGGTATAAATTCACCTTTACTATACAAATAATTCTATGGTTAATTAGCACTATGCACAATTCTTTTTTTTTTTTTTTTTTTTTTTTTGAGACAGGGTCTCACTTTGTAGTTCAGGCTGGCCCTGAGCTCACTATGGTGCCCAGACAAGATTCAAACTCACACAATCTTCCCGGCCCTGGCTCTTGAGTGCTAGGATTACAGGCGTGGGTCACCACGACTAGCATTGTGGTATGTGGTACTGATTCCTGGTGGGTGTGAGTCACCATGCCTGGTATTGGTGTATGCAGTTTCTGGGATGGAACCAGGGGCCCTGCGCTTGCCAGGCAGGTGCCAGAACCACTGAGCTAAATCCCTGGCCCAGTGCACAATTCTTACATGCAGTCTACATCTAGCCCAAGACAAAAAGCAAATATACATAAACATATTGCAAGACAGAAAATGAGCTTTGCCATAAATTATACAGAAAAGAAGTTGGGATTGCAGTGGGAAAAGTGTCCTCTCCTGTTAAGTGTTTCAAGGCAAAAAATCATAAAGGGTGTGACCTCCTATATAGAGAGATTTGAAATTAATCATATAATTTGCCATTGGTTCATTACCAGGCTGAATGAAAATAAAAATCTTTTTAGGGCTGGAGATTTT